>JAAEAF010009641.1:0-23053 GCA_011037195.1 Triatoma infestans
TTTAATGGATTAGCAGTTAGCGTCCTCAGCTATATGACAGTTTAATGGATTAGTAGTTAGCGTCCTCAGGTTTTGACAGTTAAATAGATTAGCAGTTAGCGTCCTCAGCTATTGACAGTTTAATAGATTAGAAGTTAGCGTCCTCAGCTATTGACAGTTTAATAGATTAGCAGTTAGCGTCCTAAGCTACTGACAGTTTAATAGATTAGCAGTTTGCGTCCTCAGCTATATGACATTTTAATGGATTAGCGGTTAGCTTCCTCAGCTATATGACAGTTTAATGGTATAGTAGTTAGCGTCCTCAGCTATTGACAGTTTAATAGATTAGCAGTTAGCGTCCTCAGCTATTGACAGGTTAATAGATTAGCAGTTAGCGTCCTCAGCTATATGACAGTTTAATGGGTTAGAAGTTAGCGTCTTCAGCTATTGATAGTTTAATGAATTAGCAGTTAGCGTCCTCAGCTACTGACAGTTTAATGGGTTAGTAGTTAGCGTCCTCAGCTATTGACAGTTTACTGGATTAGTAGTTAGCTTCGTCAGCTATTGACAGTTTAATGGATTAGCAGTTAGCGTCCTCAGCTATTGAAAGTTTAATAGATTAGCAGTTAGCGTCCTCAGCTATTGACAGTTTAATGGATTAGCAGTTAGCGTCCTCAGCTATTGACAGTTTAATGGATTAGCAGTTAGCGTCCTCAGCTATTGACAGTTTAAAAGATTAGCAGTTAGCGTTCCCAGCTATTGACAGTTTTATAGATTAGCAGTTAGCGTCCTCAGCTCTTGACAGTTTAATAGATTAGCAGTTAGCGTCCTCAGCTCTTGACAGTTTAATAGATTAGCAGTTAGCGTCCTCAGCTATATGACAGTTTAATGGGTTAGCAGTTAGCTTCCTCAGCTATTGACAGTTTAATGGATTAGCAGTTAGCGTCCTCAGCTATTGACAGTTTAATGGATTAGCAGTTAGCGTCCTCAGCTATTGACAGTTTAATAGATTAGCAGTTAGCGTCCTCAGCTATATGACGTTTACTGGATTAGCAGGTAGGCGTCCTCCAGCTCTGACAGTTTAAGGATTCGTAGTTAAGCGTCCTCAGCCGATTGACAGTTTAAGGATTAGCAGTTAGCGTCCTCAGCTATTGACAGTTTAATAGATTAGCAGTTAGCGTCCTCAGCAATATGACAGTTTAATGGATTTCTAGTTAGCGTGCTCAGCTATTGGCAGTTTAGTGGATTAGCAGTTAGCGTCCTCAGCTATTGACAGTTTAATGGATTAGCAGTTAGCGCCCTCAGCTATATGACAGTTTAATGGGTTAGTAGTTAGCGTCTTCAGCTATTGATAGTTTAATGGATTAGCAGTTAGCGTCGTCAGCTATATGACAGTTTAATGGATTAGCAGTTAGCGTCCTCAGCTATATGACAGTTTAATGGATTAGTAGTTAGCGTCCTCAGCTACTGACAGTTTAATGGATTAGCAGTTAGCGTCCTCAGCTATAGACAGTTGAATGGATTAGTAGTTAGCGTCCTCAGCTATTGACAGTTTAATAGATTAGCAGTTAGCGTCCTCAGCTATTGACAGTTTAATACATTAGAAGTTAGCGTCCTCAGCTATTGAGATTTTAATAGATTAGCAGTTAGCGTCCTCAGCTACTGACAGTTTAATAGATTAGCAGTTTGCGTCCTCAGCTATATGACAGTTTAATGGGTTAGTAGTTAGCGTCTTCAGCTATTGACAGTTTAATGAATTAGCAGTTAGCGTCCTCAGCTACTGACAGTTTAATGGATTAGCAGTTAGCGTCCTCAGCTATATGACAGTTTAATGTATTAGTAGTTAGCGTCCTCAGCTATTGACAGTTTAATAGATTAGCAGTTTGCGTCCTCAGCTATATGACAGTTTAATGGATTAGCAGTTAGCGTCCTCAGCTACTGACAGTTTAATGGATTAGTAGTTAGCTTCCTCAGCTATTGACTGTTTTATGGGTTAGTAGTTAGCGTCCTCAGCTATAGACAGTTTAATATGGTATTCGTGCTTCTTAAGAGTCTCAAAATAAATTTTGTGCAGCCCCAGTTCGACAAGATAGCATAGCTAATATATGGCCGCATTTAAAACTGGCAAATTATTTTATTAATATTTTTCAAGTCCACTGAAAACTTTACAGAATATGGTGAATAAATTAGCTTATTGATGCTTCATTAAGTCTCTACACTCGAACGAATTTCTTGCAATATGGTTGAATTGTCTAAAACACGAGTGTTTTTACAGACGACACTTTAGTTTGAAACTTTTTTCGATAAAATTGATTTCAGGGGGGTCTCTTGGCAGTACGGGTTTTGAGATTCCCTCAAAGTTTGTATAGTTCAGGTTGTTCCAGGACAACTATTTAGTAACTGTTCCAAGATTATAATTACAGTAAGAGAAAATCGTGTGAGTGTTTCACAGTAGATTATTTTCTTGTTTGTTATACTAAACTAGAACGTACAATTGGCACATTTTGTAAATAGCAAATGGAACCGTATGATTTCATAGCTAGCATGCGAATATATATACACAAACACTGCGCAAGGCAACTAGGTGAAAGTCCAACAATGCAACCTTTACGATTACCACATAACATTATATTTATCATAATCTTGTTATATTACATACATGAAAACATTAGCCCACTAAATTTGTATGGTCTAACCAGAATATTTTTATAATAATCGTACTATGTATAAATCACTCACATCTTTTATGTTTTTATTCTCCAGTCCATATCAGCCTATTATTCACGCGCCTGAGAATGCATATTAATTCAAGTCAAATATTTCCTCTCTCTACAACCTGTTCCGATTGGTATAAACCTCAAATCCGCTGTATCTGGGATTTGTTTTCGCGTTCCTGCTACATGTCACGCTAATTAGATTTAAACAATGTTAATTTCACACACTAGTGAGAGTAATTAGTTTGTAAATCGTTGGTGAGAAATAGAATTTCAGCCACCGATATTAGTGGAATAATATTAGAACATTATTCAACTGTAGTAGAAAAATAATATTTGAAAACAAATCCCAAATACCAGCTGATTTGGGGTTATTACTTAAGAGAGCACAGAGAGAGAGTATTTGCACCTTTTCACATAAGTTAAGAACTAATTTAAGGCGGTTGCAGAAAGAATGTAATATTCAACTCGTGAGTAAAGTATTTTTACACTCTCGTTCAGTTATATAATTATACTTTACTCATACTTTGATAAATAACTATTGTAGCCGAGTTTTAGCGGAAATTTAACGTCATAGTTTCTTCCAAAGTGCTGAAGTTCAGCAGCTCAAGTTCATTGTACGATTGTAATATCTACATTCTAATATCAATAAGATTTAATTATGTATCCAAAATTGGGAGTTTGATAGAATTCTGGTTCAACGGAAGTGCGCCATAACTGAACAGTTTTCTGCTATTTTTCTCAATAAAGAACCCAACGGGTTTTTTCAATCTTTGTTTAACATTTTTTCCAAGAAAACAAGCGTCCGTTAAAATCATCCATTTGTATAATTAGTTTGGTTCCTCCAAATATAAACAATTAGTGCATTAGTTAAGTGCATGAAGAAAATGCAAGTATAACCGTGCAAATTGTAGGAAGAGACAGTTATACGAGCATTTCCCACTACTAGGATTTGAAAAAATTAAATATTACATTATAGAAATTGTTGCTCACCATCAGATATGGTAGATTTCTCCGCTTTTCACGTGTAAAACAATTTGTTTGTTTATGTGTGTGTGTGTGTGTGTGTGTGTGTGTGTGTGTGTGGATGAAATATCGTGCTCGTGTAGTCAATACCTGCACTCAAGTGGAAAAAAAGGATTAACTTCACTCACTGTTTGCTAAATAACTTATTTTACTAAAATGTAAATGATAAAATGATAGGTTTTTTAATTTGTTTGGTTTTTGTTTGGTTGGTGATTCAAATTTAAAGAAAATATTTGTAAATCGTTAATTCCGAAAAATTCGGAAATCCGAAACCTTGTAAAATCACACTTCCAAATAATCGATTGACTTCAATATCGGATTTTTAACAATGCATTTAATTAATTTATTATTATTAAAGTCGTAGAACCGGAGGTATATCGTATTGAATAGGCAAATGAAAGGCAAAGTAATGTTGCACTCTCTCAGTACCCTTCAGAAATCAAATCCTTGGAAAAATTATTTATATGCTACCCAGAGGCCTGTAAGTGCTTTTATTCAATTTTCAAAATTTTACAAGATCGCCCTACATCCTTGTACTACTTCCTTGGTGTACAGAGTTTAGAAAATTCAAACTTAATACTCACCTCAAGCATGACCAGTAACATCGTCGGTAAAGGTTTCGGTTAAAAATTGATCAGTCGGAAGTGCGGTTTTATTGATTTTCGCTTTCCTTGTTTTACTAGGAAAAGTCTCTAACGTTCTCGGCGATGCTGCGGCATAATGTACTAATTAGTATTAACAGCAACTAAATATTTAGGCACAATGTCAAGTTTGAACTAAATGTGTAACGTTAGAGTGTGTGAACTTGTGCGACAGAAATTCATGTGAATGTACCGCACGGTTTCTTCATTTCTCTGAAGATCGTTTTCATTTTCTTTGCCATTCCCCATTTATTTGTATATTTAATTTTCTTTTAAAAAACAAAACTTCTTTCATGTTTACAAATTCAGAGCTACCGCTCCAAAACATAAAGTTCTACGAAAAATGTAAATAAAAATGAATTAAAGATTGATTTAAAAAAACAAGATTATTAAAGCTGAACTTGGTAAATAAAGTTCTTTTAATGGGGGCCGACCTTAGAAAGGGATTTCCATTAACTTATTAATGATATAACAGAAAAAAATAATAATTTTCTCAAAGTCTTAATTTTTACTAAACCTTTAGTTCGCTGATTCCAGGTAATGCAACCGTTCTTCCAAAATGAGGCACTATAAGGTAAAGCCTAAAGATTTAGTCCCCCCTCCACTAGCAACTCTCTCAAAATAATTTTTTCCTAGTAATAGACAGTAATAAACCTAGTAAGTTTAGGGAAAATCTGTTGGAACCATTTTATAGATAATAGATGCAAAAAAAAGGCACAGAATTATTGACCTTACACCCTAATCGCCAGCAAATTTGACCTTTCTGACTCACAAATACACACCAATCGCTGGAATAGTTATGACTTTCTCTTACTCCTGGGCATTAGGAAGAATTGCGTTGGTGTCAAATTTTAGAAAGTGAGTTTTTACCGGAAGTATATGTATTTTGCGGTCACCTGAGGACGGAACAAGTGTTTTTTGGGCGAA
Organism: Triatoma infestans; assembly: GCA_011037195.1. Classification (NCBI taxonomy): domain Eukaryota; kingdom Metazoa; phylum Arthropoda; class Insecta; order Hemiptera; family Reduviidae; genus Triatoma; species Triatoma infestans. Next base: position 5,288 of record JAAEAF010009641.1, read on the forward strand.
TGATTCTTGTTGCTGTGTGAACAAAATACCTCAAAAACGAAAAATCGCAGAAGCTCAAAGTTGGTATTCCATCCTATCTGACACTGAGGTTTTGGACAAAATCCGAAAAGAACTGGAAGTGCTACTTTACTGAATGTTTATTTTTTATTATTTTGCATTTTCTCGTAAACGGCTGCCATGATTTTCTTCAAACTTCGTATATTATCTGCACACTAAAATTAGGATTATTTGTCAAATGCGCTTGGCATTTAAAAGAGATGCGCCTTTATTTCAAGGGCTCTAAATACAATTTAAATAACGATGTCTGTAAATACTGTAATTCCGGCGAAAGAGACAATGTTGTTCATTTCCTGTTGTCATGTCCTCATAATCAGCAATATAGAAATCAATTCATTTCACCGTATATTACACACAGAGAAGACGCAAACTTTCAAATTGCCTCCATATTAGACATTGATTCTATAGATAAATTGAATTGTGTTTATCTTTATATTGTAAATTGCTTAATGCAAAGAATCAGTACTTAATTGGTTGAGTCTAATTATTTATGTTCTGTAAATGACTATTGCAACTTTAGGAGTGAGTATTAAGTGTAATTTTATATAATTAAGTATAATTTTTCTTTTTCTTCTGTTTGTTACATGAGTTATTATTATAGTTACTCTATTTTATTTTGGTATATAGATGTTTGTTATAATGTATTCCCCACTCCCTACAACAAGCTGATAGCTTAAATGTATGTACCCCTAATAAATAAATAAATATTATCTACACACGTCAATACCTTTCACTTTTATCTGAAACATTTTCCCGGGAAAAATGAATTTTTTGAGTTTTCTGGAAAAAAAGTAGCGCTAAGCTTTCCTCTAAAGTTCCCTTTCAGTACAATGTATGGTTCTACCACCTATTTAATAGTAATATGCATTACAAATCAGAAAACCGGAAGTGCGACTTTATAATACAGGTTTCGGAGTTTTTTTAGAATTTTGTCGACTTTAACGATTTCCTTTAAACTTGTCATTCTAACTGTACAAATAATAAACCTAACCACTTTTATTTGTAACATTTCTTCCGGAAAAATTTATTTTAACGGGCTTTCGAGTGTTCGTGGGCTACCAGTCTAGTTCGTGGGCTACCAGTCTAGTTCGTGGGGTACCAGTCTAGTTCGTGGTACCAGTCTAGTTATGGGCTACCAGGTCTAGTTGTGGGCTACCAGTCTGTTCGGGGCTACCAGTCTGTAGTTTTCGGGGCTACAGTCGCTACCAGTCTCGTGGGCTACCAGCGTGGGCTACCAGTCTAGTTCGTGGGCTACCAGTCTACGCCACTCTTGACCTAGATGTTATCATCTCTTACAAAAAACCAATGAAATTGATTTTCTGAGGGGATGCATAAGTTGACAGCTTTACAGAAACTCTCTAAAATCAATTTTTACTTCCAGAAAATTCCAAATTAAAGTGGTACACTTCCATGTATAACCGTGTTTAAAAGAAATCTGTTGGTGTCATCCAGTATTTGTGCTGAGGCGAAATATTAGGAACCATGCAAAATGCATTGCTGTGCATATTCAAGTATTAAAAAATAAAGAGATTTGCGAACTAATGAAAAAGCACGTATAAGCCATCAAAGATGAATAAGCATGAACATATATAACATATATATATATATATATATGTATATAAAACAAAACAGAAAATATAAACAGTTTTATGTTGGTATCCCTGATTGAAATATAACCAGCCCAGAACGAGATGTGCTTTTTCAAACGTATAAAAGTAGGCACACCTTAAAACATTATTCTATTAAACTATAGCAAGCATGAAAACATAAAAGCAAATAGCGAAATAGAAAAACACAAGTTCTCCATCAGTAAAGCGCTTAAAATAAAACGCTCACATATTTAACATCTCTCTCTCTATCTTCCTGTGTAATATAATGCCCACCATATAGGCTGAAGATTTTTTTGTTTATTAAACAAAAGAGAAGAAGGGAAAAATATAAAACAAAATAAAAACCTCTTTGCTATAGGTTTTCAAATAGTGCTGCAAGATACAGGTATACGCAATGGCAGTACACACAAACTGACAACGATATGGTTATTTTTCCAAAGCTTTAACATGGTAGTATTTCATACTGAACGCTTAATGCAACCAACCTGTTAGTGTTTGGATTTGTTTCTGTTTGCCTCAGTATTGCTTATAGTCACGTGCACCGCACACATTGTTTATTTAGTCTTGACAGAAAAAAAGAAGTAAAAAACAGATTTTATTATTTTCTCTTCTCGTGAAGACTCTGCGTGTTTTGTTTTTTTACTTTCATATACTGATTTAAGAGGAGATATTGCTATCGCGTGAAATTTTCGATATAGAATTTTCACCGGAAATACATGTTTGTAGGTCCGCGGAGTACAAAATAAGGTTTTATCGAATGGTGCGTGTGTGGGGGGGAGGGAATCCATCAACCGGAAGTACGACTTCATTGAATAGGTTTTTCTAGATTTTTGCAATTTTCTCAAAAAAAAAACTCATTTTTTGAGAGCTCTGGGGGATCAGTAACCTTAAGGTTTCCTCTAAAGCACCACATCAATATAATGTATGGTTCTATCATCTATATAGTATTAATATAGATTAGAAGCAATCCTAGAATTCTAAATTTGAAGAAAATCATCTAACCGCAAGTGCGCCTTATAAAAACAACTGTTTTTATTTAACTGATTTCCTTTAAACTTGGAATGTACTAACTGCACAGCTAAACATCCATCACTTTGATTTGGAAATATTTGTCTAAAAGAAATTCATTTTAGGTAGTTCTACGAAACTGTAGCGATAAATATAAAATTTTAGAATTACGGGTTTGGTTCAATGTTATTGGTGCTTTGTTGTGGACTGCAATGTAATCCATTCACTACCTGACTGGGTTGGCACTAAATCTCCTACTACCACTATATTTATGCGAGCACAGATGAGTAAATTTTGAAATTTAAAGAAATTTTGTTATATTTTTTATATATATATATATGTATATATACCTGATCCTCTCTTACTCCCCTAATTAAAATTTCTAATTGACAATTTAAATTCTAACCCAGAAGTTTTACTTCTGTTAGAGTTTTCGTTACTCATTTATAGGTGGAGGGGGCAATAATGACTACATTGATCTATTTAGATGCTTGAATTTCAAGTTTAAACATTACAGCATATCGAATAAATTCTATGACATACTTGTTATACTTCTTATTACTTCACAGAACGGCGCTCCTAATATTACGCTTCTTATCTTCATCACCATACAGCGCCAATGATACATGTACTGCGCATCTGATCGCCTAGTCTCCGGTCTGCTATCTCACTCGGGCAAAGGGACAAATACAGATACAAACTGTCAGTAGTGCGTCTTTCTCGTTCACTCTCTCCTCTCTCTCAACACCCACCTCTAATGCCAGCAATTTCGGGAAATCCAAAAGTTTATACACGCAAGTTGCGAAGTCGGTAAATCGATTTTCTTCAAAATTGTAACTTTGGCAATACACTAACATAATATTATGTGCCTTAATGTTATATTGGGAATAGAACTAATGTATTATACAGAAGTGGCATTCAGAGACAAGCTTAACATTGCATTTCCTTCATGGTCCGCCAAACAGCTATTCTCATAGAAATAAAAATGTTTCAAATAAAAATGTAAGTCCTTTATGTGCGTAGTTAGTCAGCCAAGTTTAAAGAAGTGTACTGGAGCTGCATTGAAAAAATAATGAGAAACTAAAATCAAAATTACTAGTAGTAAGAGAAAGTAAAAAAAACAAACAAAAAATAACTAAATAAGTAAATAAAGTATTTGTTTTCACTTGTCTGTTTGTTTGTTTGTGTATTATAATTGAAAAACTTTCTTCACGCAGTCACTTCCAATTTTTCCATTCTCAAAGAAAGTAAATTTCTTTGATTCTTACATTTCTAATGCGCCACTTGAGTTGAATATATAAATTTATCTGGTTTTCCAATTTCTGTTGTTTCTTTTTTCTTATAATATTGCTACCAAATTTATGCTCAAGCATAAAAAAATAAAACTGCTATATGTAACTTTGCACAGTTTTAAGATCTGGAATCTTTAAGAGGGATAACAATTTCTGTTAGAACTAAAATAAAGGGAATAAAACAATTTATGAAAGCTAGAAATGAAATTAGTTTTATCGTAACTGTTACCATGTGTTTGTCTTCTAGCACTAATTCCATAAATAGTCATAAGAATTCAGGAGCTGAATATCTGTAAAAGTTTTAATTGCTTTGTTGATTTTTTGGTTTTGAGCTGTCGTTCAGAAATAAACACATGCATACACATTCATTCACAAAAAACAATTTTTTTTCTGAATCAAGGACCTCAAAACATGTATTACCGGCGAAAACTCAATTTCAAGACTTTGACACGATCGCAGCGCTTCGTCTTTTATTGGGGGAGTAAGAGAAAGTAAACATGAACTTGGAGGGGTTCTGATTAGCCATAATCTTCAAACTGGCGTTTAGTTTTTTCGATGGCTGACGGAACGTTGGCGTAGTATGATGTGATCTCTGACAGAAAGTTGCCATAGTATGTAATCACTGACACATAATTCCCGGTATTGAATAATTATAGTATAGACCAATAATTATAAATTACAGATTGATACATGAACTATCTACCAGTAAATGCAATTTGTATTTTGTTACAATATAAAGTAAATGTAATAAAGCAGTAAAAATTAAACAAAAAATCATTACAAGATGTGATAGTTGGAATTAAATGACAAAAAGTCTTTTTCATGTATAAAACACTTTATTAAACATTATAGAGCTTTCGACCTGGAAGCCAGTCCTTTTTCATGTATAAAACACTTTATTAAACATTATAGAGCTTTCGACCTGGAAGCCAGTCCTTTTTCATGTATAAAACACTTTATTAAACATTATAGAGCTTTCGACCTGGAAGCCAGTCCTTTTTTATGTATATAACTTTATGTTATTTAATTACAACTATCATATTTTGTAAATGTTCTCAAGTTGCAAAGTTATGGTGTAAAAAAATCAAAGAGATCACATCATACTACGCCAACGTTCCGTCAGCCATCGAAAAAACTAAACGCCAGTTTGAAGATTATGGCTAATCAGAACCCCTCCAAGTTCATGTTTACTTTCTCTTACTCCCCCAATAAAAGACGAAGCGCTGCGATCGTGTCAAAGTCTTGAAATTGAGTTTTCGCCGGTAATACATGTTTTGAGGTCCTTGATTCAGAAAAAAAATGTTTTTTGTGATGCATGTTTATTTCTGAACAACAGCTCAAAACCAAAAAATCGCAGGAAGCTCAAACTTGGTGTTCCGGTTTAGCTACTACCAACGCATCTGACAAGAAGGTTTCGCGCAAAATACATCAACTGGAAGTGCCACTTTACTGAATGATTTCTTTCTTTTTTCCATTTCTTTCGCGATTTTTTCAAAAACAGTTCTAACGATTTTCTATAAACTTTTCATCCTCACATCCTAAGTATAGGCAGAATTCCAAATTTGAAGAAATCAGTTAACCGGAAGGCAACTTTACAAATAAGGAAGTTTGAGTTTTTAAATTTTCTTGAAACCCATTTTAATGTTTTTGTTTTATTTTCTAAAGTTGAAATGCTCGATGCACAGATATAAAATTGTAAATATCACTTTTGTTTGAATCATTTTTAGAAAAAAAATTTGTGGCGTTAACTTTAAATTTTATTGAAATTCCTTTAATGTTATTGGCGTTTTCTTCTGAACTAGAATGAAGGGTCCTACTAAAGCAGCGTATATCCCCACCCTCCTTCTACAGTTAGAGCTGTGAAGCAAATGTCTATTTAACGGAAAATTTGTCAGTATTATAATTTTATTAAAAGCAGAAAGAGAAACTCGAGTCTTTTTAATAAACTCGAAAATTCAATAAAGTCTCACTTCGGGCTGTCCGAAACTTTCCCGACAGATGTGATTGTAATACTTAAACGAAATATCAAGTTCGAGCTACCTGCAATGCTTTGTAGTTACAGAAATGCAAAACATTCACTAAGAGCTTGAAAACATAATTTCCAGCGTTAAACTATAATATCAATCTAGCCAAATTAATTGCAATAATTTCTATATACATTTATAAGTTATTTCATATTACAAACAATTTGTTATTGTTATTCAGTTTATTCAATAATTCAAATATAGTCAAATTATTTATTGTAAGCAGTGGTGACTTCTTCATTATATCTTAAACATATCTTCTCCAGCACTTACACACACACACACACACACACACACACACACACACACATGCCCTTCAATACCGCTCGTGCGTACAACATAAACACATAACAACACTTTTATTTAACCACCCAACCACATTACAGACGTTTCGTGTTTCACGATTGGTATGTACCGTAATTGTAACAGCTGTTCTCCATCCGCATATATTAATTTAAAAAAAAGGAGGGGTAAGAATAATAATATTTGATTTTATCTCAGTCGTGTTTTGTAGTTTAGAAACATATGTTTGTTTTCTCATAAAACTAATTTACTTATGTGGAATGAAAACAATTCCGATGATAATAAAGTTGCATAAAATAGTAGGATTGTTTAGTTAGTATTTAGTTTTATTAGTTTTGGTTCATTTTGTTTTGACTCTCTGGAAGGTTGTTTATCTAAAGAACTATATTCTGAGTATCGACTGTTATTGTTTCTAATCGATATATTGTTTGTAGGTTAAAAATAAAAACTATAAATTTGATTTCATGTTTGATTTTCATTTTTGTTTTTTGGAAGTATTGTAATCGTGCCTAACTTTCAATATCCAGTATTCATCGAAAATACACGTTATGAGGTCCCCTAAGACAGAAAAAGTGGTTCATAAAAAATCTTGCGCGCGCACGTGTGTGTATGTATGAATGTATGTATGTGAACAGCATACCTCAAAAACGAAAAACCGTACAAAGTTTAAACTAGACATTATTACGTCTTTTGGAAAGGTAATAAGGAACTTAATTTAGGCTAGCTCGATGGAGAAGGGTTGGGTCACCGAAAGCCAGAGATAAGATAATTGATAAAGAAATGAAAGTAAACAATAAATAAATACGAAACACATGTAAATTGAAAGAAAAATAATAACAATAACTTAAAAAAATAATTAAGAAGATAAATAATAATATTAAACTTAAATATGAAAACAAATAATAATTTTTGTTCCTAAAAAAAAATTAAATCAAATGAGTGTACACCAGGGCGCCACGTAATTTTGTTGATCCTACTGGAATTACGAAACCAGTTTTGTAAACAAAAGGAATCATCCAATTTAAGTAAATGGCTTCCAAAATTAAAAGAAAGAAAGAAAAAAATAAACTAAAAAATTAAGTACTTACGATATTTGAAAAGGAAAAAAAAAGAAGAAAAAAAAACGGGAAGAAATAGATTTGATAGCGGCCGGATTCGAACCAGGCTAGACAGCACCATACGCTCACTTAGAGTAGCACGCTAACCTCTCGGCTGGTGGTGAGTAGGTAAGTGTGTGATTCTAAACGCGCACCTCGTACTGCTTTCTCCTTACAATGTCCTTGGGCTCTCTCTGTAAAGGAAAATTACTTTATACCAACTCAAATTTTCGTGATCGAGACACTGGCAAGAAAAAAAACACTAATTTAAAAGAAATTACAATTAAATATATTTACAAAATTGGCAATAACAAGAAAAAAAATTAAAAAGGAACCTTCCAAAATTCTTAAATCAAAATTAAAATCCAATACACAAAAAATTAATAATACTAAGAACAGAATAATGTTTTTCTTTTTTAGTAACAGAAAGATATACTACACCTACTCACTTTTTGGGGAAGAGTACATAATAAGTTTGTAGTTACAGTTTTTTTTTTTCCTCCACGTGCACCTCCTGCAACGAGTCCGCTAATTACGATGTGCTGAATGATCCCCCTTACTCCTCAGGGATTCCTTTGGCACCTCCTATGTCCTAGGTCACCAAACGGTCTCAGGACACACCAAATTCTTAAAAAAAAAAATTTCCTTTTAAGAATATCAAATCCTCCGGAGAGTTTATAGAACATTACTCAGCCCTGCAGGGCACCACCACCTGACCTCTTTCGTCTCTGGGTCTCTTACACCTTCTGCCCCACAGCCCTCTTGGTTGGCGTCTTTCTTTTTCCCATATGCGATGGCCGGCAAAGCCCTCTCCAAAATAAGAGCTCCTCTTCTTCCTCATTTTTTTCTCATTTAAAAAACAAGAAGAAAAATCGCTCAAGACAAAATATAACATATGTATATTATGAAAAAAACAGCTGTCACTCCCGCGAAATTGTTCGAGCGTAAAAGCGGCGAGCCAATTTGTTTTCTTACAAATTCCGCCGCTAGGGCAGAAAGCAGTCCGAGGTGACTTGACCGTTATTGAATAGCCTGGTTGATGGTGCTATTTCGCGGACTAAACTAAAATTATCTAGCTATAAAATATAATGACTATAAGGGAATAAAATAAAAGAATTCGAGGTATATTAAATAAAATAAACAATAAAATTAATAAATTATAAAATAAATATTAAGAAATGAAATAATGGGGATCACTGGGAAAATTAAAATAAGTGAAAATAAAAATTTAGGGTTGATCAGCTTTTCAATCCTAACAACATTCTGTTTAGGTATCACCATAGGATCCGACAGCAAGTTATCTGTGGAAATTCCTCAACCGGAAGCAACTTTACTAAGTGGATTTTTCATTTTTTTGCTCTTTTCTGTGAAACAATGATTTTTTTTTTTTTTTTAGCATATCAACTACACATATAAAGAGCTACAACTTCTACTTCAAACATTTCTCTGCGAAAATTCATTTAAGGCGTTTCTTGGGGGAGGGGTAGGATTACGTTTTCTTCTAAAGTGCTATTTTATTGAACAATTCTACTATCTAAATAATATTTATTAGGCTTAAATATGTTGTCAAATTTTCGTGTTTGAAGAAAATCGGACATGCGTTAGTACTAAAGTTTATTCAGTTTCGGAGATTTTCTCAATAAAAACTCGGTTAGATTTTTTTAAATTTGGTATGCTAACCATACATAAAGAGACCTTTAACGTTTGTTTGAACTTTTTCCCGCGAACGTACATTTAAAGCGTTTTTGAGACGGGGGGGTATACTACTACTCCAAACACTTAGTTAATTAAATTTAGATTCTCCAATCGATATAGAATTGAGGAAAGTAAATATTTTGTAAAAATTATTAGTGTTAACAAAATTTGCCAATTACAGCTCTGTGTAAACTGCAGCAGCAACAGAATTATTTAACAGTGGAGAAAAGTAGGATTTTTACTCACTCCAGTCCTAAAGTGCGTCCTACTCGATGGGAGTTATAAAAAATACTTTGCTCATGTCTAAAATTTTAGATTTTTTTTGCAATCATATCAATCAGTCAAATCAATGAAAAATGAAGCTTAAATAAGTATATGAAGAAGTTATCCCAGAATAGCAGGTTGCTTTTAGAAAGGTTATGGTTTAGGTATGTCAAAAATTTCATAATTAAAACATATATAAATATTTCTCATATACAATATTATTATATCTGGCAACATAAAGAAATAATTATATGATTATGCCTTTGTGGCAGCACTGCACAAAGCAACTAACTTTCACACATACCAGTGAGACAATGTAGTGAGTGTGCAACTCACTTGTGTGTGAAACTTGTACGTTCATTACTAAATTGAATGTAATAATCGTCACATTATTCAACGATTTCAAAAATATATATTTTTTTGAGTTTTCGCTATTTTCTCGAAAATACTCCAACGAATAATTCTTCTTGAAACTTCGCATAATCTGTAGGTATACATTTATGCGAAAGATTTTTCGGAGAAGATTGATTTTTAGTGGCATTCCGGGAGATGTATTGCTTATCTTCAGTTTTGCTACGGATTGACAGAAGCACTCCCTGCAGCTTTACAATGTATCCATTCAGATTAGCTTGAATTTCAAATTCTAGATCATTTGTGCCTGAGAATGATAATGATTGCAGTAAGAGAAAGTCGTGTGAGTGTTTCACAACGAGAATTTATTTACTACTATTTTTAATATGAAAAAAATCGTTTCTCTGTATGTTGTCTTCGAATGAAAATACCTTATAAGAATGAAAAAAAAAAACTTACAGCTCACTAAACAAGACATGTTTACATGCACCCCGTTCACTTTTCTGGTGACGTAATTGGCCAACGTTGATCTTGTGAGGAGGTCAATGCCACTCTCTCATCTGAACTTACAACACTGACAGACACACTCTCTTACCTTGTCTCCTTTAACCACACTCTGGCTCTGTCGCGCTCTCTCACTATTTTGACCCTGGACTCATTGACGAGTCTGTTTTGTTGTTATAAGAAGATGAAATAGCAAAAGAGGAATAATAACTTCAAGAAAAACCTCTGCAATAAACAGAAACATAGAGAAAAATAACTTTACCATACCGTAATCCTATGTTCTTGTGTGTCTATATATATATAATATTGTATGTACACACAAGGTATACATATACACCCTGTATACATGATCTGTCAGTTACCTTGATCACTTGTATATTCCACAGACACACGCTCGCACCCTTCTCTTCGTATGTCACCTATAAACCTCCTCTTCCTTCACAATTCGTCCGACGTTTACGCCAATCCAAGGACGTCTACTTTTTTTTATGTCTTTCAATTTTTCTATTTTTTTTATGTTTATTTTTTGCAATTTATTTATTTGTATTTAATTATTCTGCAACCTTGTTATTATTATAATATAAATTTAACATTACCTTAATAATTAAAAACCTGAGAAATACTTAAACATTAAGGGAACTTGCTTTGCTTCTTATACATATATCGGAATAAAGTGACACCTGAGAGCAAAGTCTAAAGTCCTAGCTAACCCTGAACTTTATAAAATCCTTTTTTGTCGCAAAAAAGAGTTTCAAACAAAAGGAATTTTGGATCACATAAAAGTGCTAACCTATATAACCTATTTGACCTATATGTGCGTGTATACATATTTGAAAGAAGTTTGTTGGAGCCTCGCAAGTCTGGGCAATTCGCAAAAACAAAACAAAAAATCATTCAATTAATCGATGAAATCGATTTTGGAAAAAACTATTAATTTCGAGTCTTTGTTAGCAACGAAAATATATCAAGTTTGAGCTTTTTCCCGTTTTTTTTTTTTTTTTTTTTAAGGCGCGTCAACATCTCTGGTCATTGGCGCTCGGAGCCTTCTCAGTGCACTGCCGGCCTCCGCATCAGATAAGGGAGATTTCGGGCAAAATCTTTCAACCGAATGGACAGCATTGTTTTCGTGATTTTCTCAAAAACGGCTACAACGATTTCCTTTACACTTCACATATTTAAACATCACGGTCACAAGTACCTAACACTTTTATTTGAAAATATTTTCTCCGAAAAATGGATTGGGGACCTGCATTCCAGCATGTTCTAGGTATATGTTTTTTACCACCTACATAATATGAATACACAATAGAAGCGCTGATGGAATTCAGAAAAAATTGGTTAACCGGAAGTGCGATTTTACAGAATAGATTTTTGAGTTCTTTTGGCCTTTTCTCTTAAACGGATACAACGATTTTCTTTAAACTGGGAATGCTTGCTGCATAGAAGAAACGTATCACTTTTATTTGAGACTTTTTTTCTGAAAAACTGATTTTAGAGGGGTATTGGCGGTTAGAGGGGTATTGGAGGTTTGGAGGGGTATTGGAGGTCTGTCGGTTAGATTAAATTAAATTTGCGCAGGCTTTGTTGGTCTTGATATGAGCGCGCCACATAAGGCCTCTCATTTATATAAGTAACATTCCCTTCATTTTTATAGCCAGCCGAACTAAATATTGTAACATCTGGTATTTTATCTATCATAGCATGCGTATTGATTTTGTTCCTGACCGGTTTCAGATTTTCATCCATCGTCAGAGCAAATTGACAAGTTCGGTAGAGAGTTCACTTCAACGTAATGTTTCTGTTACACTCACACTTGTAATGTTTCTGTTACACTCACACACATATAATAATATATGTATATATACATATATAAACCAACAAGTGTGAATGTAAAATAAAATATGGAGTATATACTTGATAAAACACTGAGCATGCTTAACAACACTATTAAAATTTAGTTATAAAGTATTCTTCAAAACATGCTATTTATTGTACACTATTTTCTGACATCTAATCATAATTTATGATAATTCCACTTGGTTATGAACACATACACATAGTAACATAACCTTATAACCTTCTCACATAGGTACAACCAACAAGTGTGAGTATAACAGAAACATTACGTTGAAGTGAACTCTCTACACAGACTTGGTGAATTTGCTCTGACGATAGATGAAAATCCGAAACCGGTCAAGAACACAATCAATGTGCATGCTACGATGGATAAAATACCCGATGTTATCCAGCATTGCGGACCCACCTACATTTTGAATAAACATTTTAACGTTGCAATTTTAAAGAAAATTTCTCGATTAAATTGTATTAATTAGAGTACAAGATAGCCGTGCGAGTGTTTCACATCAGATTTTGTTCACTTACTCACAGGATTTCAAAACATTTATTTCCGGTGAAAAGTCAATTTCAAACATTTGATACGATCAAAAATTCACGAAAAATTAAGAAATTTGATTCACTTTAGTATTGTACATAAAATATATAATATACATATGAATATATAAATAATATAAATATAAATATATACCGTAAATATATAAAAAATGTATAAAATAATATAAATAGTAATAATATAAATATATATATACTTATATTGAAAGATAATTGTTGGAGCCATTTTGAAAGACATTATGAAGAACTGAAAAAATCAATAAAGTAGCATTTTTGTTTGTTTTTGATTTTCTTTAAATTCGAAATTTTATTTCATTTCATGAATCAGAATACATTTAATGGTGTTAAAAATGGTTGACGATTGATGAAGGAATTTTATTTTTTAATAAAAGATTATCCTCTTAAAAATAAATAATATTGTGCACTAAATGTAAACTTGTTGCCGCAGAATTTGTCTGTGGGTGTTTCAATGGCACTGTAGAATGTTTGGTTAGTCGCAAACAAGTTTTGTTCCACTGAGATAACGTTCGACCACACATCTCCCGTCAGAATAAGGAAAACATGGAAGCTAACTATTGTATATGTAGAGAAATTTCACTTTTGTCTGAAGCTTTTTCCGAGAATATTCATTTACTAGAGTAAGGTTAGGCTTTTCTCAAAAAAGTAGGTTTCATAAAGTTTATATTCTAACTAAATTAGTGTGTTGAAGATATCTACAGTCCTAGTCAGAATTAGTCCATTATAACTATATATATTGTAGTGAGAGAAAATCGTGTGAGTGTTTCACACAGATTTTTTCTCAAACACTTGACATACAATAGAAGGAAATAGACCTAGGTTGCAGTGGTTTAGGCTTTTATAGCCACTCTTTCCTGTTTATATTTACATGTACACTCCAGTGAGTGAACGCCATACCGATAATAACAACTAAACATAAAATCATTAACATTAGTTAATTTAATTAAATTAATGTATAACATTCTAATGGCGATTAAATTACATTCAATCAAAACATCAGATATTGATCAGTATTAAATTAACTATAATTATCTAATGAATGCTCACATCACCGTTCAACCAATTTACTTAGTTATTTCAATATAATATTTAATTTTAATTTTAATATTAAATTGCCGTCTGTATGCAGATATCAGGTGACATGTTATCCACATTCTCTTACAGTTGTTAAAAGTATTGTATGCTTGAAAACCCTCCAACGATTATCTTTACTCTTGCGCGATAACTACACTCACACAATTCTGGGAGCTCTGGGTGGCAATTTTTTAGTTTTCACTAAAATGTATTTAATAATGTTCCTAATTTTTACATCATCCTATATTTTTACATGCCTAATAAGCACATAATATTAACTTATATGCTTTGTTAAAATTTTTACTCTAAAATATTTGAACTTATCAGTTTTATTAAAAACAATTTTTACTTTCTATTAGTGCTGGTAAGAGGAAGTAATGCGAGCGAGTCAAATTTTCGATATCGAGTTTTCACCCTAAATATATGTTTAATTTATTTTATAAGGGTTCGGGGGTGATATTGTTATGTATATTTTTTAAACTACTCAACCACTGATGTCGGAAGTTTTGCCTTCAATAGCGCTGTCTAATGATTTAAATGCAACCATTTCAGTCTGGAAGCAACCGTTTTCTTAAACAACCAACGATTATCCAATGAATTGCCCATGGCAGTCTATATCTGCTCAATACATATGGCAATAAGAAGCCCAACTACTACATCTACAACTACATGTTGTAGATCTACTACTACATCTACAACTACATGTTGCAAATCTACTACTACAACTACAACTACATGTTTAGTAAAAATTCCAAATTTGAAGAAAGTTGGTCAGCGATAAGTGTAGTGATATAGCTAAGAGTCTAGCGTTAGTTGATGGTTAGTTTTGATTGCCAACTAGAAGTACGTAATTTGTTGGAACGTAATGTTTGTTAATTGCAGAGTAACTTTATCGAATGAAAGCACTTCGTACTAAATTGCCTTGATCTCTCAAAAAAATCCTACAAATTTTCTATGAAACAATAAAATAGGACAGACAGTTTTCATTTTGCAAGGATTAGTGATAATAAGATATAAAAAAATAAATAAAAAAACTCAAATAGAATCCCTGACATTTAAATATAGAAATTAACTCCTGAATTATAGTCCTTCAAAAGTTGTATAGTATGTTAATTGGAGTTTTGGTTATTTATTTATTTTCTTAAAGTAATAGATTCAATATATTCATGATTTCTAAGCTAGATTTATTAGTTAATGTTCAATATTTTTGTTTCAAGTAACGAATTTGTAAAATTATGCTGACATACATTTGTTACTAATAGAATGTCAAAGTTCATTTTTGTTAGCATTCCATCTCATTAAATACTTTTCATCAGAATGAACAAACACAGAATATACTGTGATACACTTATACGACCGTCTTTTATTGCATTTTAATATAATTATAAAATTGACCACATTTTCTTAAAATTTCGAAATTTTTAGAGAAAAGGGCGGGGATAAACACTAGAAGAAATCTCGCTCCAACGCTCGTGGTGGCCGCTCGGCTTTTTCATGCCGTGCCATCCAGTAGGTCTGGCCGGCCCTCGAGAACTGTTGTATGGCTACTGCAGCTAAGGAGATGTTCGGCCGTCCCTTCGCCTTCAATTCACAGGGGGCACGGGAGGGAGTCAACAAGACCAAGGCGGTGCAGTTGGCTCTGGAGGAAGTCGTGGCCGGTAGCCATCCTGAAGGTGACGACCGCGACGTCTCTTGGCGCTTGTTGAGGATGGTGGATTTTTGAGAAAAATATTGTTGGAGATGGTGTTGGATGTGACAATTAGTTCCCATTTTTTTGCAACGGCAGCCGCCTTCCAAGAGGTCCTCACTACCTCCTTCACAAATAAGGTGATGATGCTATATGTTGATCTATATGCTGCTGGTTGTTCTATTTGAGGGTGCGAGCAACCGTCTTTCGCGAACTTGTCCGCTCGCTCGTCTCCCTCAATCCCACAATGTCCGGATACCCACTGAAGATGGACTTCTGTTCTTCAGTGGTAGCAACAGATCTTTCAGGTCGCACTGCAATAATCCCCTACAACAGTCTGCAATGTTGTGACAAATGTCTATGGGTGGTGGCTAAGACATGCTGCGTGGCGCCACATTTAGTGCCAGTTAATCTTTTCAGGATGCTGAGTTTCTTGGTGGACCTGTTAGCGACCTTATCACCGTTGGAAGAAATCTTAAGTTCTACAATTAACCAGAATCCCCAAATATCAATTGTGCTGGAAAAATGTTTCAAATGAAGTGATAGGAGAATCCTTTTCACTCCCCATTCAAGATTAAAGACGCACTTCCCACTCAACGATTTTTTTTCAGTTGTTGTGATTGGGTATTTATATTTTCTGCGATATTTTCTGATATAGCTTGCTTTATTTTGTGGTCGCCGGCCGGTTTTGGGTGTTCACAACCAATATCAAGATATTGTTGATAAAGAGTGTCAAAGCACATATCAATACTCATTTACACAATCGCTCAATCAATTAAAAATTCAATTCAAATTCAATCACTTTACTACACAGTGAAAATATAAAGGTAGATTTAGATTACGATACATTATATTTTATGTAAAGTGTATAAACTGATCTTGCTGTGTGCAAGTCTGTGGTATCAAGATACCCTGGATAATGGGCGACGCTAGAAATCTGTCAATGGCCACAAAATGAAATTATCATAAAAAATATCTTATGATATATTCTTCAAAGTTGTATTTCTAGCAGTGTTTCAAATATAATATTATCTAGATGGCAGAACCATACATTTTACTGAAGTACTTTACAAGAAGAATGCCTAATGTTCAAATTGTTTAGAACACTCGGAAAATTTATTTTCGTGGTAACATTTATAGGCATTTATCTGGTGTGCCCATAGAGTACGAAATATATTTTGACCGAAAACAGAATGTTGTGTAGAGGGGGGATATTCCTATCAGATAGCTTTTTGTGAATTTTCATTTTTCACAGCTTTGCATTCTCGATTTTGCGATATTTTGTTTTACACACAACATACACAAAATACACATTCATGAAAAACATATTTTCTTCATGTTCAGGGGATTTCAAAACAGTATTCTGGATGATTTTTGAAAATTTGAAAAAATCTCAATACTTCCTCTTACATTAAAAGTAAATATAGGCGGTGATTGAAATCAGGCTGGAGATAGTTATGCTCCACAGTAACTATTACAGTTCTAAATTAGCTGGCTATAAGAGGTTAACTTTGTAATAATTGCTTCACTTAATATTGGAGGGGGATTCATTGTGGATTTGCCTGGGAGTGGGGAGTGCTTGGGTGGAAGGCATACACTGTTTGGACGTACGTTTAGGATGGCGAGCAAGCATACTAGCAACCGCCAAGAAGGAGAGAGAAGGAAGGACCTTGCCCAATTCCCAACATGCTACATCTCTTTCTGCACGCGTTCTCAACTTTCTGTTTGATTCCCTGCAGCTTTTTTTACTTTCTTCACTGCTGTAAAACTGTGACAAATTTTCGATATCCAGTTTTCACTGAAAATGCATGTTTTGAGGCTTCTGAAGGCGATATATATATAGTGTGTGTGTGTGTGTGTGTGTGTGTTAATGTGGGAATCCACATTTAATTGGAAAAATTTTCGTTTTTTAACCAAATAAACTTTATTATCGAAAATTTAATTTAGACTGACCGATCAACCAACCATTGTTGTTTATTTAAAAATTGTGCCAATCAAATAGGCGCATGTATCATTTTGTATGGCCTTAAAATTGTTTTAGCCCTCTAGTAGAATGTTTCAATTAATTTTTAAAAGCTCATTTCTGTTTTTAATTTAGTTTAATTAAACCGAGTCACTGCTGATGCTATATTTAGCAATATCTAGGCAATAAAAAATTTAATTAATTAAAAAATTTAATAATTTCTGAAAGAAACATTGGATTGAGAAAGAATTTCTTTTGCTAGAAGACATCAACGTATGTTTTTTCGCTGACATCAGACTGCTCTTCCAGTTATATCTTTAATATGTAAGTCCAAATCAACTGCAATACATCCCCTTACTAGGCGTAACAGGAAGTAAGATTTCAGTAATTTACTTCAAATTTGGTTTAAT
>JAAEAF010009642.1:0-25622 GCA_011037195.1 Triatoma infestans
GGAGGGAAGGCACTTCAAGCTTATGAAGGCGTCTGAGATCCCCACTATGGCTAGGATCTCTATGTTTATTCCGGAGGGCAAGCATACCAGCGAACAAGTGCTGAAAGGTCTGGCCTTCCAAAATAACTTGGACGTAAGCCGATGGAGGAACGTGTATCGACAACAAGTCGAGAAAGGAGTATCCTTGGCTTACAGGATTGATGATGCTTCTGTCCAGGCGTTGAAGAAGGTCGACTTTTGTCTTTTCTTTGAGATGGGCAGGCTCTTCATCAGGTTGAAGAAGGAAGATGAGGATGCTCCTACCACTTCTTCTGAGGCAATGGAGCAGGATACAGGTAGGGCTGACCAAGATGGCAGCAAGTAAGGTAGGTATTTTTTTTTTCCTCCTTCACCTATCTGCTTCCTACCGGGTACTATCAGGATCTAACTCTTCCGATGTTGACTTGTGATTATGGCGGTTGACAGGGTAGAGATGGTACAAATTAACTTGCAACATAGCAAAGATGCAACGGCTAACTTATGCCATTGTATCGCTAAGTTGCATACATATTTTATTCTAATACAAGAACCTTATGCCTTTAAAGGTTTGGTTCGAGGTTGAGTGTGGTTGATGGCAGACTGTTCGTGGCGGATGGCGGGGGCATTCCTAGGGCATGTATTTTTGCCAGTCGGAGTGTCGACGCTGTTCTGCTTCGACAGTTCTGCTCTCGGGACTTGGTGGCGGTGAGGGTTGGTCTGGGGGTTGGTGGGCGTCGTCGCGACGTAGTTGGGGCTTCGGCTTACTTCCCCTATGATGGCCCCTCTCCTCCTCCTCAGGAGTTCATGGGTTTGGTTCAGTATTCGGAGACCAATGACATACCTATTATAATAGGATGTGACGCGAATGCGCATCATGTCGTCTGGGGCAGCAGCGACACCAATGGTAGGGGTCGCGCTCTCATGGATTTCCTGGTGGGCACGCGATTAGAGGTCCTGAATAGGGGTACTGAACCCACTTTTGTTACTAGGATTAGAAGACAGGTTATTGATATTTCCCTTGCTTCTAGGAATTTTAGTGGACTGATTAAGGATTGGAGGGTGTTTCCTGAGGCTTCCATCTCCGATCACAGGATGATTAGGTTTAGTCTGGGGATTGATCCAATTACCCTGGCTAGTTATAGGAATCCTAGGAGGGCGGATTGGGGTTTATATTCTAGAATTATTGAAGATAAACTGACTATCCAATCAGAAGCCCCTGATGGCATAGAGGAATTGGAAAGGGAGGCTGGTATTCTTCATGAACACATTAGATCATCATTCGAGGAGTCTTGTCCTCCCAAGGTGGTTAAGGATAGTAAGAATCCCTGGTGGTCTTCTTCGTTGGAAAAACTAAGGAGACAGGTAAGGGGCTCATACAGGAAGGCTGTCCTTGCTGATTCTTCGGAATCATGGGATAGTTATAACAGTATTAAAAGAGCATATAAATATGCTCTGAGGAGAGCCAAGGGGAATTCCTGGAGATCCTTTTGTGAGGATATAAATTCGTTCCAGGAATCATCTAGATTGGTACGGATTCTTAGTAAGGATAGGGACAGTCAGTTAGGTACCTTACGATACCATGATGGTTCCCTTACAGGGGTAAAAGGGGAGACACTGCAGCTTCTGCTGGATACTCCCTTCCCGGATAATATTGGTTTAAATGCTGCTTCGTCTTTGGTGGGTGGAAGGAGATGGGACCCTGAAGATGCGTCCACCTTAGATGAGGTAGTTGCACATGATAGAGTCAGTTGGGCAGAACAAAGTTTCTCACCTTTCAAGTCACCTGGACCGGACGGGATTTATCCTTGTCTGTTGCAAAATGGTGGGGACGTGCTGACGAAGGTATTGTTAAGAATATTTAAAGGATGTTTGATGTTTGGTTATGTACCAACATTATGGAGAGAAGTAAGGGTAGTCTTTATTCCCAAGCCGGGAAGAAATGACTACTCCGACCCCAAGGCATTTAGACCCATTAGTCTTATGTCTTTCCTCTTGAAAACTTTGGAAAGGTTGGTGGATAGGTATATTACTGATGGCCCATTAAGGGATCATCCACTCCATCCTAACCAACATTCTTATATTGTGGGTAAGTCGACAGAGACTGCATTACATTGTCTCGTCGGAAAGATAGAATCTGCTTTGGAAATAAAAGAATATGCCCTAGGGTGTTTCTTTGATGTTGAGGGGGCATTTGACAGAGTACCGTTGATGCTCTCGAAGATGCCTTGGTACGAAAAGGTATACATCCCGTCTTAATCAATTGGATAGGTGTCTATCTTAGGAGTAGGGTTATACAGGCTTCCCTTGGCGGGCGCACCATGATAGTACAAGCGGGGAGAGGGTGCCCTCAAGGGGGTTGTCTCTCACCAAAGTTGTGGTGCGTCGTCATGGATGACCTTTTGGTTAGGATGAATTCATCGGGATTTTATGTGCAAGCATATGCCGATGATGGTGATATTTTATTGTTAGGGCGCTGTTTGTCCACTATTTCGGACCTAATGCAATGCGCCCTTAACATGGTATATTGTTGGACACAGGATAAGGGTCTTTCTATTAATCCTGTTAAAGACCCAGGCAATTTTATTTACTCATAGAAGGAAGATAGTGGGTTTTACACCTCCCAGGTTGTTAGGCACTTCCATACAGGTTAGTAAATCAGTGATGTTCCTTGGAGTAGTTCTCGACAGTAAATTGAACTGGTCGGAACATGTTAAGACGCAATATCAAAAGGCGATAATCTCCTTTTGGCAATGTCGAAGAGTTGTAGGTAAGAACTGGGGGATCACTCCCAAGATGATGTTCTGGATTTATTGCATGGTCATTAAACCTAGATTGGTATATGCGGCTTTGGTGTGGTGGCGTCGCATTGAAACACGATCCGCTAGGCAGCTGTTGGAAGAGATCCAACGTTTGGCTAGACTGGCGGTGACTGGTGCGTTTCGGACTACACCGACCGCATCTATGGAGACTTTGTTAGGGATTCCACCTCTCTTTGTGGAGGTGAAAAACCAGGCAATGAAAGCCTGTTATAGAATTAAACAGGCAGGTTTTTGGCAGGGTAAGCGATATGGTCATTCTACCATTTTTCGTGAGATGCTTTTAAGGGTTCCTATTACAGGTTTCCCCTTCTGATAGGAATTTGAAGACTTTTGTCTTTGGTCATTCCTACAGGTTACGTTGCCTTCTAGGGAAGATTGGTTAACCCTGGGTCCGTCTGGTGTGATTCCTGAGAATTATCTCCGATGCTACACGGACGGTTCCAGGATGGATGGTAGGTCTGGGGCTGCCGTCTATTTTGAGACGGGAGATCATTTGGTAGCGCCTCTTGGTGAGTGGGCCACCGTTTTCCAGGCGGAGGTTTATGCAATTCATTGCTGTATTTTGGATGAGAGGGTGCGTAACACTAATTTAAAAGATGTTTGTATCTGCTCGGACAGCCAGGCTGCGTTGAAGGCGCTTAATTCATGTGTCTTCACCTCCAGATTGGTGTTGGAATGTTCTAGAAGACTGGAAGATCTTTCTTTATTAAAGGATGTGCTTCTGGTCTGGGTTCCAGGTCATATGGGAATTTTTGGGAATGAGGAGGTGGATAGGTTTGCCAAATTAGATGCCTCTCTCCCTTTCATTGGTCCAGAGCCTGCTGTTGGTGTGTCTTCTGACACATGTTTGTCGGGCTTCAGACGTGGATGACCTCACAGCACTCATCCTTATGGATGAGTGCAGTGGGTTGTCGGCAGTCTAAAATGCTCATTGGGGGCCCGGACGGAGCTTTGAGTAGCGGGGTCCGATGTCTTTCACGGACCTCCCTCAGACATCTGGTTGGATTCCTCAATGGGCATTGTGGTTTAAGGAGACATCTCTATATAATGGGACTCGTGCCTGACCCCTTTTGTAGAGTTTGTGAGACTGAGGAGGAAACACCCATGCATCTGATGACGAATTGTTTGGGTTGTGAGGAGATTAGGTTTAGGACCTTCGGCCGGAATAGGATATCGGTAGAGGATCTTAAGCTGTGTCCTTTTAAGGTTTTGGTCCGATTTGTTCGGTCTGTGGTGAAACTTAGATGGTTAAAACCTGGGCCTGGATTTTCGTTCTAGTCCCAGTGGTAGCTATATGGGCCCTGGGAGGCTTTGGATAGCGTAGGGTTCGCCCTCCCCTTTTGTGAATAACAATAATAATAGTTATGCCAGAAAATAATTCATTTTTACGAAGAAAATTAAATATGATCTCGTACGGAATCCATTACTTACACTTCTAAACCTGCGTTCCGTATAGCGTCGCTGTCCAAGTATCTCCTTCATCACCTCATACAGTCTACAAGCGCTATTGCGTTCTTGATTTTTCAGGTGCCCTCTGAGTTCTGTAGGAATCTATTACCATACGCTAAAAGATCTGATAGCCGGTCTTTTCCGGTTATAGCTTTGCACACAGTCTTAGGCTGTGACCCAAAAGCTTGACGTTGGGTTCATTTGGTGTGATGCCTGATAACTATTTCAGTTGTTACACGTATAGTCCCAGAATGGAAGGAAGTTCTGGTAGTGCTGTCTATTATGAAAAGGGAGATCTCTTGTCGGTGTCTCTTTTTGAATGGGCCACTGCTTTATAGGGTAAGGTTAATGCTATTCTTTGCTGTGCTTCTGATGAGCGGCTCCAATTTGAAAGGGGTTTGTATCTGCTCGACTAGTCAGGCTGCTTTCTGCGTATTAGTATTGGAATGTTCCAACAGACTCGAAGAGCATTCAACATTTTCAAAGTATGCTGTTATTTCCTGGGTACCAGTTCATATGTGAATCATGGGAAATGAGAAGATAGTTAGGTTTGCTAGGTTTGCCACATTAGTCTCCTATTTCCCTTTCATTGGTCCGGAGCTTGCTGTTGGTATATCTTTGTCTTGTCATGCTTCTAGTCTTGGCAAATTTCCTAGCCTTTATCCCCATGGATGAACTCAGTGAGTTGTTGGCAGTCTAAGATGATTGGGGGTCCGGACAAGCCTATTAGTGAGACGTGTCTGTGTCTTTCACGGACCTCTGTCAAGCATCTAGTTAGACCCCTTACTGGGAGGGTTGGACGCATATGGTTTAAGGAGGCACCTCTACATAATAGGGCTCATGCCAGACCCCTTTTGTAGAGTTTGTGAGACAGAGAAAGAAACACCCATACACCTCATGGCAGATGTGAGGAACATCGGTTCAGGACCTTTGGCAGGTCTGTGGAAAAGCTTAGGCTATTTCCCTTTAAGGTTGTGGTCCTATTTGTTTGAACTGCGGTGAATCTTAGGTGAGTTATACAGAGTCTGGATTTTTGTTCTAGACCTGGTTTGTTGTTGTTTTTCTTGGGGGTACCTTTGTGGGCCTAGTGGAGCTTTGGATAGCATGTTTTGGTCCCCCCAAAACAGGTGATTCCTAAAAGGAATTAACCTGTCTATGACTTTGTTCACACGAATACTAACATTTACATAGACAGTTTAAAAAGAGAAAAACACTTTTTCAGACTCAAAGGACGTCTAAATATGATTCCAGGGAAAACTAAAAAATTACAAGATTTGACAAGATCGCAATACTTCCTCTTACAATAATCTGGAGTTAAACACTCACACGACTTTCTCTCACTAAGTTTACATAATTCTGATTACTCCATTGAATAGATGAATTGGTGGATTCGTGGAATTTATTATATGGTAGAACCGTATAGTTTACCGATCCGGCATTATAAAGTCTAACTTTACAGCTCTCTCAAAAACTCCAAAAAAATATATTTTCTAGAAAACTGTAACAAGAGAAGTGATTAACTTATATTATGTGTGAGTATAGTCTATTTATCAAATTTAAAGAAAAGTTTAGAGAAAATTGTTTGATACTTTTTCGAGAAAATAAATTAAAAAACATTTCCATCCTTTTGATTTCGCGTCAAAGGCCAGCGAGGTATATGAGCGTTGAGGACATCATTATTTAGTCATGATTTGTACACTTAACAATACGCTCTTGATCAAGAGTCTCTAAAGCTTTAAAATTATTTCACAAAGTGTTAGCAGTTACAAAATTTTGAAAAGATAGAAGAATTAAAAAATATATAATAAACTCATGGACTGGTCATAGGTCAATGTATTTTCGCAAATAGTAAAATAAAAGTAAGTATAACGTGTGCAAAAAAAAATTAAAAGTGGGAATCAACAGAAACTTGATGAACTAGAGACCTACAATGGAAAAAATATTTCAAATCAATCAGAATGAAAGAAAATGACAGAATCAGTTTTGGATATTGTTCAGCATTGTGGTCCAAACCTTAGAGATTCGTGACTTGACACTTGAAATATATTTCAGTTGCAATTAAATTATTTTATTAAAACTGATTTTGTTTTGAAATATATTTTCATTTGCATTTGTTTAAAAAAAAATCAATCGAATATTAAAAATTGTCGCGAGATAACAGTAGGTACCTAATGTTGGTTGAAGCTGAAGTTTTCATACATTTTTACCTCAGGATTACAGTATAAGTTCTGATATGTTAACTTGCAAATAATTATTAATTTTATTTACCATTATTTAAAAATAATTTTATTAAAAATTTTGTCAAGACAATGTAATTTTTTATTTCAGAGATTTTTAAATATTTGTTGTGTATTTTGTTAGTGTATCAACTAAATTTGCAAGTCTATGTTATCACAATGTTCTGACAAAAACATCTTGTTGAAGGGCGAACGCCCAAAAGGTAATAGAAGTTTTGATATTTCTGACAGAATTCTAATAATTAATTTTTGTAATTTGTGAATTGTTGTCATACAAATGTATCCCTAGAAAGGTAGTACTCAATCCTTTTAAAATAAAACACAGTGATGATAATATCATCTTAATGATATTTCTTTGTTAGAATTATATACAACATAACTTTCAGTGAGAGAAGTAACTCTTTAATGTAAGAAGAAGGTTCTCCAATGGTTATGCACAAGGTTACTTTAGTTCCTACTGCTAAGTGTTTGGGGCGTTGATGACATTATTTCAAATCATTACTTACGATATTGTTGCCCAGGTATGGACATTTTAGAATTTAAGGATATTAAAACCGTACCAGATATATTCCATCAATACACAAGTAATATAAGAAATAATTCCATACCTTTAGTTATTGACAATGGTAAGTAGGTATTCATTTTCTTATATTTTCTCAAAATACTTTTGCGTAATTATTTTCAGTAAGTAACATTTATTTCTGAACAGGATCATGTAATTGTCGAGCAGGATGGGCGACTTCTGAAAAACCATTACTTATTTTCAAAAATGTTCTCGCCAAACCGAGGAGAGAACGAGGGAAAAAGGTATTACAATGCAATCTGTGATAATGAAACTATTTAAAGTTAACTGTTAGTATATGGTATTAACTTTTTCGCAGGACGGAGAAATGCAAGTTGGCAACGATATAACAAATATTGAAGCAGTTAGATTTCAATTAAAGAGTCAATTTGATCGTAACGTTGTGACACACTTTGAAGTCCAAGAATATATTTTTAATTATACATTCTGCCATCTGGGTATTGACACTGAGTACAAAGTAGATCATCCCATTGTGATTACTGAGCCCTTTCTCAATCCTAACTATTCTAGAGCATGTAAGTAGTATAACTAGTTAGTTTTTTGTTTTAAAAATGAAGGATTCCAGATCATTAATTTTACTTCTTAATGTGATTGAGCTATAGAGAAGGAAAGGTTATAATTGTTAAACATTTACTAATTGCGTTAATAGTGAGCTACTTTTATTAAAGGGACCTTAAATCTTATTTTTATTTGAAGAGGAAGTAATTAAAATAGAGATATAGAAACTGAGAATTTATAGATATGTTACTTATTGTTTTCAGTGACATTTGTTATAACGATTTTAGTTAAAAAATGAATTCAGCAAAACTGAGTGATGGATCCATCAGTGTTTATTAATTTCTGCACCTTTGACTTCGGTAATGTGAATACTGAATCTGCCTTATGCACTCTCTGATATCACACTGTTTATCAAGACCTTCAGAACATGGGCAACCGGCCGATGACTCTAAAATGAAACAGAATAACACGGAAATAATGTGCGTGATACTTTTCACAGTTGACACTGCTCAGATCTTACACATATGCACAAAATTGTCAAATGGAAATATCAGTTTTGCAGTAAGAGGAGGTCGCCTGATTTCACCTCTGATTTTTAAAAGATGATAGATAGGAATTTGATTAAATTTCTATAAATTAAATAGATTCAATTATTTTAATAAAAAAAAATTTATTTATTTATTTATTTTTTTTGGCACCCTCCAGTGATGTCAGAATTGTTATTCGAATGTTACAACGTACCTGGAGTGTGCTATGCAGTGGATTGTTTGGCCAGTTACTGTCGTGATACAAACCCCAGTGACACTACACTGCTAATATCCTTAGGCCAACATACCACACATGTTGTTCCAATCCTGGATGGAGTAGTGGACTGGAAACACTCACGACGACTAGATATCGGTGGACATCACCTCTCTGCCTATATGCATCGCCTGCTTCAACTGAAATACCCAGCCCATTTCAATGCGATCACCCTGTCCAGAGCTGAGGTTTATAAATTCTTTTATTTATTTAGTATTCTATAAATATGCAGATTAAAGAAACCTGTTTATTAGCAAAGGGAAACAAATCATTCATAATACCCAGTAATTACAAACATGGCCTAATGTCGACCTAAGAAAATGTATGTTTTAAGTAGCTGACCCCAATAGTAGTCTCTTACTGTTGTTGGAGCAGATATTGAGATTTTGTTTCCAATTTTCAAAACTGACTTTTCACAGGAAATATTGTGTTGAGGTCCTCTTATATGGAAAAACAATATTCTTAGAAAACGGACTATGTATATATGTTTGTGTGTTCTAGGGATTGTAAATTTACCGACTTTTTCATTTACCGGTAATTCGGTAAGTGAAAATTAAAATACCGGTTTAACTGTAAATTTTTTTCCTGAAAAATGAAATTAAGGTGATAAAAAATATGTCATTTTGATTTCCATCTCATAATAATATTAGAATCGTGTAATAAATATTTGTATTTAATTATTTGAAACAGTTGTTAGAAGCAAAAAATTTATTTAAGGTTCAAATTTTAATGTTATTTTACAGTAATATTGCATTAATGTCCTGTCATAATGTGGTGTATTCAGAATTGCTATTAATTTAAAAAATACGTGAAATATTTACATGTTTTTATTTTTAAATATTTAAGAAGGAGATATTTACTTACTCTTTAAGAAAACCGTTGATTGTAAAAATTTTAAACCTTTAAAAATCTCAAAAAACTGCAGAGCACAAATCACATATGCTAACTGTAACTAGCGCTTTCTGTACGATTTACAGCGACTCTCAAACCCAAGAAAGTTTAAATTAAAATTAACAAAAAATATCTCACATAAAATTAATAATTAGATATATTGTTGCTTACACTTACCTGTTTTTTTATTTTCAATGTCCCTTTAGCACTTTTAAATATCTATAACCACTGTATTTTCTACATAAAAATTTCTAGTATGGATTTTTCATTTACCGAATTACCGGTAAATTTTTGAAATTTACGGTAAGTTTACCGAACGGTTTTTTGTTAATTTATCGGTTAACCGGTAAATGGGTAAACCGGTATACAATTCCTAGTGTGTTCGAATGAATAAATATCTCAAAACAAGCGAAGTTTTGATATTCCGTTTCTGGCTAGTTAAGACGTTAGGCTTCTCTTAATGATGCCGATTCAGGGCAACTCCTTGATTTATAAAAATGCCGCCTTTTAAGAAAAGTTGACCGTTGGCACTATATGAATTGCAGTAACAGAATATCGTAAGTGTTTCTCACCAGATTTTTTTGTATTTGTTTTTTCGCAATTTCCTCAAAAAAGCTACAACATTCATTCTTTCAATTTTATGTTTCATCTCTTACATTTAAAGGACAATTAATAGGATTTTGTATTTCTCCGGAAAGTTCTGGAGGAGCAGTGGCGTTGGACATTCCTTCTAAAGAATTATTATTTAGATTCCACCTATATAATATTCAGAACACCCAAACATTGAGTAATAAGTCTAACTTTGAAGAAAATATTTCAGCTACAACTGTTTTGAGTAGCATTGATAGAGTGGTTTGTTGCACAGTAGATGTAAAAGAAGAGAAAAAAAAACTAACTGGTTAATTTCAGCCCAGAGTATAACATTGCCTTTCTGGCAAAAACCTGCAATACAAGCAAAATGTCTGACAATACATTTCTCAAGACTTAAGTGGGTGGAGCAGTATATAATTATGAAATATATATATAACTATGTGGAGCAGTATATAAGTATGATTATATATATATCCTGGACCAACTTACTGTCAAATGATATATTACTGAATTTCGTGAATCGCATCGTTGGAAGCAATTAGCGTTTCTTGACAAATTAACGATTCGCAGACTGAATTTCCCAAAGGAAGCAATAGTGCGTTTGAGAGTAAAGTTTCCAGAGCAACCAACCAAGAGTCTATTGTTTGTTGCGATGTCTAGAATATCGAACTGTTTTGCACTTTATTAAAAAAAAGAAATTGTTGAATCTATAATTTTAAACTTTTTTTTTGTTCAATAGGAACTAGTACACGATCATTGCCGTGTATCTGAGAGTTACCTTGAAGAGCTAGCTCTCTGGTCTGACGCAGACTATTACGATGCTAACGTTATACGTGTCCAACTTCCATATACAGTTGGTCCGGCGTCAACACTGACACCTGATCAGCAGAGAGAACGCCGTAGAGAACTTAAACGTAGATTTATGGAGATAAATGCTAGAAAACGTGAGGAGAAAGTAAAAATGATTATATAAATTAACAACACGTTGCTATTAAATTTATTTGTTTGATGTAATATTTGATGGATAATATCAGTTTTGTTTATCTTGCAGCTTGCTGAAGATGAAGAACAATTGAATCAACTTTTAGCCATACAAGATTTAAGGGAAGAAGGTGAAGAAGCAGAGTTTGAAGTGAGTTTCCTTATGTATGCTATCATTACAATGAGATGAACATTGTTAGTGAATTTGTAGCCATCTGTGCGCCATTTTGACTTTTGCAATGAATTGTTGTTTAGAAGGCTATATCTGAGTTTGGTCTCTCGGGCAGTGAAGAATTGCCAAAACTCATTGGACAGATACAAGCCAGGATTGAAAGAACCAGGCAGAAAATTGTCACAGCTAACACTACTGAAGATATCGCAGAAGTAAGTGATTTCTCCAATCGATCATCTGGGATAATTTGATTTCATCGGATATTTCAGTGCTTTGAGATTTTATTAGCTCTCATGTCTCGAGTTATCATTTACATAAAACGATTAATGATAAACACTTTATTTTTTAATTTAATGAAAAAAACTTTTAATTTATTTGTTAGCATCAAACAGATGTGCAACGTAGATCCAAATTGGTCTTATATTGGTTACATTTGCAGCAAAATAATATCCCTAAATTAAAAATAAAAGAAGCGTTTTATATTTATAAATATTTGGATAATAATGTCAATTGCAAAGAAGAAGCTGCAATGCTGCCACACTTATACAAAGTTATGTGTAAAAAATTGTAAATAATTAATGTTAACTGACAAAAAAGTACGCGGTAATTGTTCACAGAGTTAATCATGTTTGGATTCTGAATCGTTCTTGAATTTAATCATTCATTCTGTACATAGCCACTATTTATATTTGTTATTTTTCTTATATCGTTTCTGTTCCAATTAAGTTTGTAATAGTTGGTTTAGTCTTAGTGAGTTAACCAAACTGCTCATATAACCTCTACAAGCTTATAATATAAATATAGTCAATGTTTCAGTACTGCTGAGGATGACCTTATTAGGCGCAAACATACAGTTTTTAATGTTGAACAATTCTATTAATATTTGAGCTTCCTCAAGTATTTCTCATCACAAGGGGAAAATTGATTTGCTACTTCTGAGATAATAGTGTCCTATGCACTTCGGCAACACGATCTTTACTTATATTGTCCCATTCAACAAACATTCCTGCCAGACGTTGATCTTTGTTGGAGGTGTGTGGTAAGCAGGCTGCGATTCCACCGCCGTTTAGCTGTAGCCTTCACTACCAGGTCCTCATTTGTATTTTTAAAGACCGTTATAAGAAATTTAAAAGATGGTTTCGCCTTAGAATGGATTCAAATACAGCTTTGTTTAACAACTGATGGCTTGAACTAAATATAAATACCAGCAGAAGATGACCTCATTAGGTCTTAAAGTCCTATTCTATTCTGTTCATTGAATGAATAAAGAAAATCTGTAAATTAGTCCACTTCTGGTTATAAGAATCTCAGCCTTCTCACTAATACCAATTATCTAAAAATGTATAACTTGCTTTTTTGGAGCAGTTTTTATTTTTTACTTTCTCTTATTTTTCTTTGTGACGTCCGGCCAGTTGCCAGTCTAGTGAATACACTTGTTTAAATTATTTACATTTTAAACTAATTACGTATTTCTGAAAAGTTTTTTTGCAGTTTCGGATTTTGCAGAACGGAAATGATATAACTATTTTGTTGCTTGTCTAGGAAAATAAACAAAAAACCATGAAACAATTCAACACACCTAAAGATGAAGAAGATTTTAAGAACTGGTTGGATGGCCTTCGAAGGAAGCGGTAATTTGTTTTCATAAAGTTGATTTCTTTGTAATATTATTGGACTTTCTCATGTATTTACTTTATAATTTCAGGGAAGAACTGTTAGAATGGCGAGCTGCACGACGTCAACGTCGGCAAGACATGGCACGTAGAAGAACTGTGGCTTCAGTTGAAAGAATGAGGTTGATTAGCCAGCTGGCCGGGGGCGGCAAAGCCGATGATGATTTCGGCACCAGAGATGAGGATTGGGATGTATATAAAGTTATTAACAAGGTATGTTCATGTGGTGTATTTAAGTGCTTGTGTGTTCTTTAATTTATTATGTGACCTGTTGGTTAATAAATATATATTTAGAAATGTAATAAATATATATTTAGTTTGGAAATGTCTTCAGGAAGGCGGAGATAGTGACAGCGAGGAAGAAAGTGAAAAGTTGCTGCAATTGGAGCAAATGTTGCGAGCTCATGACCCTTCTTTTTCATCGTCTTCACAAGGTACAATAATTGTCTATGTAATAATTTGAATACATATTTGATTTATTTCAGTTCTGATTTCTCTTGATGGAATTCCTTGTTTTTTCTGGCAGACATTAAATTTTACTGTCACAAATCCTCAATAGAATAATTAAATTGTTACATCAAACCCTTATCTCCGGACATATTTCGAAGAAGATGCTCATCCATCTTGTTCCGATGACTTTGAGCGATAAAAACTATGACAAACTTTCCAAGAAGGCGAAACGGAAAAATTTCAGCCTGAAAGACTGTTGGGATACTGCCAAGAGAGATATGATTGCCGGCGCCAGCGCACTTAATATGGTCACAGCCCCTACACCGGCACAGGTTCTGGAGCCATATACTACGAACCTCCCTCCATATTTCGTTCTCCCTCGTTTGAGTCCGTGTGGTAGTTAAGGTCCACATCTGAAGTTGTTACCTTGAAATGCGATTCAAAGAGATAGGTACGTCGGGTTCATCAGATCTGCTTCCATACATAACTGTGGGATTTTCTCCAATTCTCCGAATATCTTTCCATGCCCCTCGGATTTGTAGCCGGTTATGAGTGCTGGTTAATCTATAGCCGTCCTTAGGCGGAAGTCCTGGGGTACCAGATAGCGATATGTTTATTGGTTGGCGAATAATCAGCAAGCTGCGGTTTCCTTTTCGTTTAGTCTGTCCATCCCAGGGCCAATATATCCAACATTCAAACATTATACACAGGATTTGCAATTAGTTACAAGGCACCCATATTGGGTTTTTAGTGTGCGCATGCAGTTAGCTGTGTAGTCCATCACGATACACTCGCCTCAGTCTTAATTAATATCTTATTAATTCATATCACGTACCCAAGGGACGATCTTCTAGATCACAATGGCTTTCTTCATAGCCACGTTGCTAAAGTCTTGCAATGAATAAGTCTATGTTTTTTCTTATTAACTCAAATCTCACAATAAAGGGTCATTTTTTCTCGAATAAAAGTAATACAATAGCCTCAGAGAAATAATTAGTATCGTCTAATAATTTTTCAAGCGGTCTTAGTACAATCGGAATATATATATAAGTATATGCTTTACATTACTTTACTTTCATACAATGTTTAGGTATGTTTGGAGGCGATGGAACAAACAGTGGAACAGGAAGCGGCGGTGAAGGTGGTGAAGCTCCTGGTGAAACGCACAGATTACACGTGGGCGTAGAGTTGATCAGAGTGCCAGAGGTTTTGTTCCAGCCATCGTTGGTAGGTTCTGATCAAGCAGGACTGGTCGACACTATAGAATACATTTTGAAAAAGTTCAATAATAAAGATGCAGTAAGGTTAGCAGCTGATGTTTGTATATGTGGTGGTACAGCCAATTTAAAAGGACTTGTACGGAGGTTGTTGAGGGAAATTGTACAGGTAAATATTTATAATTACAATATTTTCATTAGAATAATATCATTTCTCATTTATAATAATTGTCTCATTTTTCCAATTTCAGATACGACCATTTCAATCAAAAGTTTCAGTGCGCATCTCTAAAAATCCGTCATATGGTGGATGGTTTGGATTGCGTGATATTGCGTTAAATGATGACCTGCTGTCCAACTGTTTGATCACTTCGGCTGATTACAAAGAAAAAGGAGCCGAATATCTTAAGCAACACAGATCTTCTAATCCATATTTTAGAACGCCATTGCCAAATTTAGATGTAGAAATAGAAGTGGCATAGATTCAGTCTGCATTAAATTTTATTTAAAAAAAATATTTATTCTGTAGCATTTATTTTTACTTTTATCTTATTAAATTATTAAATTTATTTATAAAAAAAAAAAATGCAATATTTTTAAATAACCTTTATATTTGGCTCTTTTTAGTTGTTTTGGTTGGATCTGCAGAGCTGTTGGAAATCTCTGATAGCTTGTTTAGTATTTATGATTTCTATTTAAATTTGATCTTGCCCTAATGAAAATTTTGAACTGCAAAACATCTCATGATTCAACTTTCTTTGTAAACTCAATGTTTTCAATGCACTTTGAAGATTCGAACTTTTCTAGTAACGGAGGAGAATGAAAGGATTAATTTAAGATTATCTGTAATACAATAGTAATCAGTCGGATGCAAAGAATGGCTTTAAAAAAAACACAAGAGTTGTTACTTGATCTAGGTCTTGAATTTATGTGGTGTATGTATAATATGCTACAGATAAAAGTTAAAGGAACTGTGCTGGAGCAGGTGAAAAATTTCAAGTATCTAGGTGCCCACCTAAATGAAGAAGGAAGAATGGAAGATGAAATAAAAGAAAGAATAGGTGCGGCAGGAAGATTTTTTCACGCAATCAGAAACAGCTTCATAGGGAAGAAGGAAGTCTCTATGCGGGCCAAGGTCACTGTGTACAAAACGGTATTTTTACCAATCATATCCTACTCAAGTGAATCGTGGGCCCTATCAAAAAAGTTAGAGAGCAAAATCCAAGCGATGGAAATACGATATTTAAGGAAGATTTTAGGGAAGACGAGAAGAGATAGGATAAGAAATATAACAGTGAGGAAAGATATAGGTGTAGAACCTTCCATAGATACAATAAAAAGAAACCAACTCCGCTGGTACGGACATCTCATGAGAATGGAGGACAACAGAGTTGCCAAATTAGTATACGAGGCAAGAACAGAAGGGAAAAGACGTCGAGGTCGCCCTAGAAGAACTTGGGAAGAAGAAATACGGGAAAGCCAGCAGGAAAAAGGAATAGAATGGCGAAAAGGAAAGGCACTCGCCAGGGACAGGGACGAATGGAAAAGTATATGCAAGGCCTCTACACTGTCTAGGCGGTAGAAGAGGACGGATTATGTATATGTATGAATGTATAATATGATTAAGAAAAAATAACGGGTAATCGTGTTGACTGCACGACACCTAGTGGTAGGTGTAGAAGTTGGATGTGTGTAAAAGGAATGCTACTAAACTAAAACCAGAAGATCTATTATCGTATTCTTCGATTACCTAAGCTATGTTTCAAACTAGCTGCACTTAGACACCTGATGAACAGACTTAAATACACACCCCTCACACCCGCGAGCCACGCACAAGAATTGCAGACAAAATAGCTGAGAACAATGGGTACAATGCGAACATCGCTAATAAACTCCTCAAAAACGAACCACACCACCGAAATAGGACTGACGAAGAAACAGCTGACAAATTCGCCACATTCACATATATTGGAAGCCACACGTACAAACTCACAAATTTTTTCAAAAAACTGGGCATTAAGACATCCTTTCCAACAAACAACAAATTAGGCAACAAAATCCGCACCCGTACCGAGTTCACTGACGTGTATGACAGCAGTGGTTTACGAGTTGAAATGCCCGGACTGTGACAACATTTACGTGGGGCAGACCGGCAGAAAAATCAAGGAACGATTTACTGAACATATCAGATCATACAAATACAACACAGTTGACTCAAAT
The DNA here is from genome assembly GCA_011037195.1 of Triatoma infestans. Taxonomy (NCBI): domain Eukaryota; kingdom Metazoa; phylum Arthropoda; class Insecta; order Hemiptera; family Reduviidae; genus Triatoma; species Triatoma infestans. The sequence continues at coordinate 16,601 of JAAEAF010009642.1, forward strand.
TATGCCAATCACCTAAACACTAACAAACACAAACCCGATGACATCACGACCACTATGAAGCTAATACATTCTGGCCACAAAGGACGACGACTTGACATAGTAGAACAACTCGAAATATATAAACATAAGACACAAAACTTAATAAACGAACAGACAAAATTTGCCAGTGAACCATTATTCAAAACACTCTTCCCACAATAGCAACAGAAACGCAATTAACAGTGCAAACATTACACATGCAACAAATAGTTCTTACACGGATTTTAGTTTCAGGTTTAGTTTTAAATCTACTACTTATATATACTTAATTTACTAGTTATATATATATATATATATTTAAAAAAAAAAAAAAGTATGCCTATTTGGATGATGTATGATGTATGTGAATGTTGCGTAAAAAGGTGATATGCTGAGTGGAATGCATAATAAAAAACTTAATTATATAAGAAACCATATTTAGGTATACATGCTTGCGAGGATGTGAATGTTGTGTGTAAAAGTGAAATAATGAGTGGAATGCATAGTTATAAAAAACTTAATTATAAAAATCGCTTAATTTTAAATGATGTTAGTTTAAATCGTTATTTAATTTAATTTAAATTTATTTTATATATTTTATATTTTATTTTGGTTAGGTAATTGTAAAGTAAATCTCCCTCCATCAACAGAGTTTAAAAATTAGACCCCCACGTGTCGATGGACACAGTCCATTGTAAGGAAAATTTGCCCTTTAACAACCCAAACACGTGTTTTCCCACCCAGCTGACCATACCCCTTGACCTAGTTTAGTTTTAAATACAGTTAAACCAGTCAGTGTGAAAACAAAGTTTGCTCTGTACAAGTCTGTTGTCACACTGTCTGAAAAAACGCATCCTGAAGATGGGCGAACGCCCGAAACCGGTCGATGACCACAAAATGAAGCAGGCTACCACGGAAAATGTTTCTGAATTACAAAAATCCCAAGCGGGATTAATATAACAATAATTAACAATTTTATTTTTTTAATTTAAGGCGCTCAACTTTTCTGGTCATTGGTGCCTGGAGCCTTCTCAGACTACCGGCTTCCGGACAGCGTTCTCTCGCTACAGACAGCACTGTCCATACCGAACAGTGAGCTGTTAAGGCTCCTAGGATGAGAAAATCTAAGGGTAGCACTAGATTCGAACCCAGGACCTCCGCGTGGGAATCAACGCTCTAACCACTGAGCTAATCTCGATTTACAATATGAATAATCATATAATTTAAGTGCTTTATGACGTCCCCTAGGAATATACACTAATTAGCTCCCATCAATTATTACTGCAGGATTGTAGTTGATGTAAGAAATGTTATGTAGAACAGATTTATTAAAAAGTAGGAACATCAACTATTTATTTGCCACACCCTCAACTGCTGATGGAAATTAAAAAGGGCCCCCCTAATCAATTATTGTTATATGAAATCTAAGGTGTTCTTTGAAGTGAATATTAGATGATCACATCTTTAGATAATAAAATTCTGAAACTGATCACACCAAATGAATAGCTAACTAGCTTAAAGAGGGAAATTAGTACGGGAATTTTTTGTTATACATCAAAGTTTTGACAACGATTTTTTTGGGGAGGTATTTATTTTAATCTTATCTTTTCTTTTTTATTTTTTTTTATTTGACCCCAGGTGACTCCGTGACTAAGCATGTCTAGACTGAAATTATATTTTGATACTCTATCACAACCCTGTAGAAGTTTGTTGATATTTCTTGAATCGAACAAAATTCCTTACGAGCCAAAACTTGTCAGACTTGGTAAAGGTTAGTATCATAGCTTCTTCTAGTCAAGCAGTGATTTCATCCTCATTTTTCTGTATTTCATTGTTTGTAAAATTTTAGGCGAACAAAATACTCCAGAATTTTTGAAATTAAATCCATTACATCAAGTACCGATAATTGATGACAATGGCTTTGTACTTAGAGAAAGGTATAATAATTATTAACTGCTATTATTGGTAGTATTTTATTTTATTATATTTTATTATAAGAGAGTGTATTTAGTGTGGGTATCCTTCGTTACTTGTGTCGTGAGAAGAACGTGGCAGATCATTGGTATCCTAAGGATAGCCAAAGACAGGCAAAAGTTGACGAATACTTGGAGTGGCAGCATTTAGGGACTCGACTAGGTTGTGGAATGTATTTCCGTTTAATGGTAAGTAATCCAGTTAAACTACCTATACAAGAAATTGTTTAAATGCTAAAATAAAGCTTAGAAGGTTGAGCTTCTAAATTAATATTTATTGTTGATATAGGGGCTAAATAGCCCATCATGATCATAAAAAATAAATGCTGGAATACGTTTACAATGTAAAACAGAATGAAATATATTGTAGATATAGGGTATATAGATAAAATAAAATAAAAATTATAATAAAATATGCACATAGCTTGATAGCAAAATAATAGAGATTGATAATAATTTTTTTTTTTTAAATGCACTCTTGAAAATACAAAAATATCTAAATCTTCAAATAAATTATTATATAATATTAGCAAACATGGTATTGCTGAGTGAATCTGTACCTAATTTAGTGTACAAAATTGAAAAAAAAATTGTTTATTGATTCTGTGATTTATACCAGAGTTTAAATAAAGCAAATAAATATAAGAGTTAAAAAAACAAAGTATCTAAAATTTCAATTGTGTGGAAAAAACAAAAATTGTAGTAGTAACATAAACTCGCGTATATTTAATGAAATGTCTTTCTTAACGATAACGAGTTAAATATTAGACACATATTAGAAAGCTGAATTTTTTTTGCGGCTGTAGGTTGAGTCTATCCCTATTTCTTTAGGTTGAAGCATAATATGCAAACAATCGCATAAATGTGTCGTAAAAGAAAGTGACACCCGTATAGCTGGCTATGATAAATTAGGATTAAATTTGTGCAGAAATCAATTAGGTTTTCATAATCACTAACGTCCATTGGCTCGGCTGTTAACGTAACTCTACAATCTAATATCAATCTACACACAAACGTGAGGAGCGTCTGAATTGAATTGAACCTGGCGTACCATTTAATAACATGAGATTTGTATAAATTTTCATAATTTTTCACGGAACACGTGTTTCGCAGAATATAGTTTGGTCAGCTGTATTTCAGTGTTGGTACTTAGAATGTTGAGACAATCAATATGATTTCTCAATACATCAAACAGAAATATCAAATTTGAGAATTTAACCTATTTTCAATAGTCAGGAATTTATTTTCAAATCTTAAAATCTGTAGATGAACTGTTGTTATTGGTTTGAGGCAATGTACACTTTCTATTGATCAATATTTTTATTATAATGTGGGGCGCTTATTGTACATTCATACTCTAAAACTGGTCTGACGAGAGAACTATGTAACAGTTCAATAAAATTAATGTTTGAAAACTATTAGTGTTTCTTTCAAAGAAACTTTACATATTTAATCCTTTATTGGAATATATAAGTAGTAATGCAACTTTATCCTCTTCTTCCATCAGTTTTGACTTAAATTAAAACCTTGGATGAATGCTATGAAAGAGCCAAACGAAATGTATGAAATTTATCTGTTATTTCTTGCAATTTTAGCGGTCATTCCTAAAATTCTTCACATTTATCATTAACTAATGTTAGTTGAGGAAAGAATTTATTATCCATATTTTGTTCGATTCGACCTTACCGGTATCAGTTCGGCCAATTTTTTTTCTCGTTGATGTCATTTTAATCTAAGATTTTAAATTCAGTTATTTGGATTGTTTTAAAATGTTTTTTGTTTATAGTGGTTAGAGCCACTTGCTACCGGTCGAACTCCAGATATAAAGGACATTCAGCGTTGCAAAACGCAAATGACGAATGCGTGTGACATCATAGAAAATGTCTGGCTTAAAAACAAGTTTATATGTGGCGATGAAATCACTATCGCTGATGTTCTTGCCGCTGCTGAGCTTGAACAGCCAAGTATGTAATATTTGTTCTATTACCATGAGAATGGTCAGGCTTTAATTTTTTTTTGTTGTCTATTTAGGATTGGCAGGTTACGATCCCCGTGAAGGACGACCAAAGTTGACTGAATTTATGGCTAGAGTCAGGGAAGCAACTAATCCAGCTTACGATGAAGCGCATAAAATTATCAACGCCATTGCGGAAAAATATAAAGGACAGCCCCCAGAGAAAGAGAAGAAATCTGGCTAGGGAAGAATAATAAACGTATTCTTCAGTAACTACTGCTGTTATTGCTAATAATAGGGATTTAAATGTTTGATCATTAAGTAATACGTTATACGAGTAGTTTTCTTTTTTATTCATTCACTCTTTCAGTTAGATCATAATATCCTTACAGTAATAGTTATAGGTCGAAAGGAGGGTGTAAGTATACATCTAAAATGTGAAGAGCGGCACAAACTCTGCCACACAGAAAGATGAAGATTTCAAAAGTGACTTTTGATTTCTCCAATGCTTAAGATAGCCAGAAATGTTATACAATAGATGAATGTCCTGAAGGTAATTCGCAAAATGTAACAATATCAAAATTGAGCGAATTTTTAGTAAAAAGAACACAGATATGTAGGTCCAACTTTTTGGTCAGCATGTTAACCAGATTTCACTCCAATATATTTTTTCCTTAGTTCTTAAACATTGTGCCTGCAATGCTTCTATTTCATTTATTTAGTTACACAATTACAGGATGATTGAAACCACTGGTTGTGTTGTTACAATAAACTAATACACTTGACACGAACTTTAAAAATGTAGCTGACAATTTGAACAGCTACTGCGATAAAAATTTAATTTTTCATTAGCACAATAAGAATGGGATATTTCATAGCGGCCTAGGAGGCTTCAAGGGTACAAAACCTAACTGTTGCTTTATTTTAGATCTAATAGATAGATCTATCAAAATATACTTCTGTGGACGGATTCGGATTTTCTTTCGCCGATCATCAGTTTGCATAGAGACGCTGATTTCCACCCGATGAATCAGAACTGTCATGAAATTATAATAAAGGGACGGGATCAGCTCATTAGTAGCGCGCTCAAGTTGTGTGCTTAGGTCACGGGTTCGAGGTTGCACTGCCACTGTATTATAATAATAATAATTAGCCTTTATTAAAAAAATATATATATTAACATTGTTGGAAAAGAAAAACAAATTATATAAATTCCGACGGCTACCCACATAGTCTTTTCGTCTGAGATGCAATTACTAGTACGAAATAGTAGGAGATACAAAACTCAAAGCGTATACAATTGAAAAAATATATATATTATGGAGCCTAATTCCCGGGAGGGAGCTCCGACCCCCTTGCACCTTCGGCGCCCACTCTCCCGGGTGGAGCCTTTCCAAAAAGAAAATGTAAGAAAAATAAAATACCAACTGATGACGAAATTAGATCCTTACACCGCTGTTCATTAGTACCGAAGTTAGGAGTCGACAACGCAACATATGATTGTCCGTGGCCGAATAAGGGTCTATCCCACATATAGGTCAACATGATCAAAACTCTGGCCTTATTAAAAGTTATCGCAAATGCGAAAACTGTAGGGAATTGTCGTTCTGTCTGTATTCCATTTTTTTTTTTTGCATTTTAATGCCCTCTTCCCTTGAAACAATTATAGCTGCGCATTCAGATGTTACAGGTTTATTATATATATATTCTTTTGTCAGGCCCTCTTGTAAAATTTCCAAATATTCCTCTTGATTTTCATGCTTACTTTTTTCAATGCTCGGTATTTCTCAAGGTAAGGATAATGTTTTTGCTAAAATTTTCGGAGGGTTAACTCTCCGGATAAAAAGTTTTTATAAACGTATAAACTACGTTAGAACGGCACATGAGGCGCTCTTCGGAATTCATCACTACCAGAGGAGTTAGGCAGGGGGATATATTGAGCCCACTGTTATTCATCCTGCTAACGGACCATGTAATGAAAGCATGCAGGACACGTACATATGCGACCCATCTTGGAAATTGGAACCTACAGGCAATAAGTTTCAATTATTTCGCGTTTGCCGACGACATTAAGTTGATGGCAACTAGCAAGAAAAAACTCCAAGTCAACATTGATGTGCATGAATGCGAGAAAAGAAATATGTCGTCAGTCTCCAGAAAACCAAATGCATGGTAATTTCCAGAGCAGATGATATCCAGTTAGACATCAGTGTCAAAGGGTACCGAGCATCCTCCTTTAAATATCTCGGAGTGAAGGTTCACTCAAGTGATAGATAACCGATGAGTTGAATGAGAGAATTGCGTCCGGGGGGAAGATTATTGCACGCTCTGAACAGAGGTTTCCTGAGCAAAAAAGAGGTCTCCAAGCATACAAAGAGGACAATTTTTATGAATACTTACGTACCCACTATTATCTAGGGTTGCGAATCCTGGGCTCTAAAGGAAAAAGCCGACTGGAAGCAGCAGAAGTGAGATTCTTGCGGAAAATAGAGGGCAAAACCAGGAGAGACCGCATTAGGAACAGCACCATTAGAGCAAATTTAAAGTTGAACCTCTAGGGCAAATGATTGAAAAAATGCAACTGCGATGGTTCGGTCATGTTAACCGAATGGCAGAGAATAGAATACCCCAGGAGGCATATGAGATGAGGGTATCGGGAAGAAGACCTAGAGGAAGGAAAGAAAAACGTGGGAAGAAAACAAGAGCATAGTTGAGCAAAGAGGCCTTACGTGGAATACAGCCAAGAAAATGTCAAGGAATAGAGAAGAATGGCGAACTTTTTGCAGCTCCTCTACTCACGGGTAGTAGAGGACCCTGATTAAGTAAGTAAGTAAAATTTTCGTTATTTCACCAGTGTATCGGTGTAAGTTAGTACTTGATTGAAGTTTGTTCTATAACTCCAAGTAACATCAGGCTCATACATGTAAATCATGACGAATAAAATCCATATTGCGGAACCAACCATATGTCAGTTATTCAATGTTGTTATTATAAAACTCTTGTTGGACTTGAAAGGAAGCGGTTTAATTCTGGAGTAATAAAATAATGACATTACTGTAATTAAAAGTGACATGAAGGAATAACAAATTTTGAGTCCAAAAGGTGCCATGAAGTTAATAGAATTTATAAAGAATAATGGCTGTTAATATGATTAACTGAATTTTGTTAAGCTAAAACAAAACCATTGTTGCAATGTTAATACTATTGTGAAATGAGCCGGATAAGAGAAAACTACATCTATTTAAAATCTTTAATAGTGTTTCAGAATATTTATCGATTAAAGGTATTTTTGTTAAGTAGTATACAGTTGTGAAAAACCAAAGAGATATAAGCTTATTACCCGTCTAAAAATCAAAAAGAAATCTATTTAGTGAGAAGCTTCTTCACATCTTGAATAGGCTGTTCAGAGAGAGAGAGAGAGGGGGGGTTGAATGGTGCATACCATTAAGTATATACATATATAATATGTATGAATGTAGGAATATTATCCATACACATAAAAGCCAAAACCACAGTTTTCTACCAGAAACACAATGTTCTTAAGACTGCATGTTCTATGAACAATAATCTTCTCACGCACATTTAAGAACAGAGAGGTTTTTTTTCTCGTATCTTGTTCTTTCTACCGAGTTAGGTTCCAATTTTCTTTTCACCAAAGACCATTTCCTTTACAGTTAATATTAGTAATCAACTTTAACATGCGCATAAGTTATGTTTTATATTCAATTTTCATTATTATTATTAAAATTATAAATTCTTTTAACATCAGAGATAAAATTTTCAAAATATCTCCAAAGCTCTCTCTTATTCTATAATGCAGACAGAGAAGGAAAAATAGCAGTCTATGAAAACTCTTTCGCTCACCAAATCAATCCAACTGAGACAAAATCTTTTCTATATACAGTTATTCCCATATGTTGGACTTTATAAATTGATTTTTCAGTTTATTTGAAAACTTCTGATAAAATTGTTGTTGTGTAAGATTTCTGGGTGCTCGTGGGATGTAAGATATCCGTCTATAACGTCTCCTAACTATGAATCAAGGTTCCTTCATCAGGTAGGAGTTGAGGATCATGAAACATTTGAACAAAGAAAAATTCACACATGTTATGAAAATGTGGTCCCAGAAATCTAAGCATGACAGTTAGAGAAAGTTTATGAGTTTTTTCTCAACGGATTTTGTCTCTTTTTTACTTTTTGTCCTTCATTTACTTAACTGCCTTTAGTTACAGCAAATAAAGTGAGCATTTTTTAATTAGACTGCTTGTCGTGAATTGCGATCGAACTAGTAAAAAGCTATGCACTATTCTCACACTCTTCGGAAATACACATAATACCAACAAATACTCAAAACACTTGTAATATAATGGGGAAATTTGCATCAGTTTATTTTAGAGGTACTGTTCTGCTCAAAGTAAAAGTTACAAATGCGGTATAAATGAGAAATTTCAATGTTTTCCAAGGTGCTTTTATTTCAATAAACAAAAAACATCAAAACAAGAAAAGAAGTAAGAGAAATCAGAGCTCAGAACAGTTTATTGTGAATAGTTCACAATAAATTTTCAACATCACTCCTTAAATATATTTTTCAAAACAGGATACTATGAAAATCTGGAAAAAACTGATAGAGTAAGGCTAATGGTGCTTTGCCTAAAACATTCCTTTCCTGCAGTTCAAGACAGATTTTATCTACTTCACTTGACCTTGGTGTGTAATAAAATAAATAAATTCATAGACCGGAACTTGCTTCCGCTTAAACTGGCACAAACCAAGTGATAATCATAGTAATTAAAGAAGCCTGATTGAAGAGAAAGAAAGGCTAAGCTCATACAAGTACAAAATTGTATAGAAAGAACTAAAACTCACAGGATGAAATCTTCTTGTTTTTTTATTTATTTATAAACTGTTTATAAAAACTCATTACAGTAGAGATTGGCAAACCAAAAACAGAAACAAACAAAAATTGAAAAATTCTAGATAGAGCAGTTAACACCACTTTAACCACTTCAAAGAAAGTAAAAATGAAAAGTTATAATAATAGATAATGAAACCTGGTTAATAATATTGTGCCTAGTTT
>JAAEAF010009643.1:0-37175 GCA_011037195.1 Triatoma infestans
GTTAATATAGTTAAATGCTATTATAGAACTTAGGCCAGGTGGTATACAATTGTGCCGACACATAACTTGTTGTCTGTTTTGGTTAGCAGCTGAAATGGAGGTTGATTTAAGCTTGGAAATTCTAAGCTCCCCCCTTTTGGAAACAGTAATGCCAGAAAGCTTTCTTATACATAGAGTCCAAGTTTGGCTGTCTCAAACTGAGTGAAAATGAAGATGCCAAAAACCCCCCTCCTTCGGCTCTCTCACTAAACATTCCTGTCTCTCTCTCTCTCTCTCTCTCTCCAGAGCTCTCACTCTCCTAGTTATAGTACTCACTCTATACCACCGTTCGTCTTGGGCCACAGCATTACCATCTAAATCGTGGCCTTGATTAATTCCAGCCAAGGTCCCCAGGTGGCAACACTCCAGTTATAGACTTTCTCTACCTCTATCACATTCACCTTCTCTCTTCATCTCTTACAGTGTAATATTGCGCATCCTCAATATAACTTAATAAACTATCAACTCAATTAATATTCAAATACTGAATATAAATTTTGTTATTTGTAATAAATTATAAATAAATTTGAAATTATTCAACACTGTCAATACTGTAATTGCACAGATTTTCGAAATTGTGTCGTCATGATAATGGCACAATTAAAACATACTGAGCGTGAAGTAGTGATGTATATATACTTATATGTTTTTCCCAATTAATCCACATATTACGCACAAAGATAATTCAAGTGATATTTATCAGTTATTACTGTATTTTAAATGATCATGTTTTGTTTTATTAAAAATACAATAAAACTTACTATGAATAAAAACAGGAGAAAGCAAAGTAGTAAGAAACTAGACAATAAGCAAGTAATATGAATAATTAACACAGTTGGGAAAATGTAATCACAGCTACAAATTAAAACTATAGTTTCGTAGTTGCCATTTAGTTACAATTAACACTAAAATCAGTTATTGTAATTAGTAATAAAACTAACAAGTATAACAATTTTTTTTTTTTTTTTTGCTTTGGCAATTCCAATCTCAGCTATGCAATATAAAAAAATTATAAATAATATAAATTAGATTCTTTAGCAAAATTAATAGCTTAGTTAGAAAGGTTTTTTTTTTTTTTTGTTTAAATTCTGATCCCAATGTCTATCGAACCACCATATGTAACAAATTACCGATTTCAGATATCGAAGCATACATCATTGATACGACAGTTAGTTAACTTATAGTCTACACAGTATTCTAAAATGGAATGATGTACTCGATAATCCTCGCATCCAGTTTAGCCCACTCATAATCAAAAATTATGTACATATTGAACATCCACTAATTTTTTTTTTTTTTTTTGGTATATTACAAATAGTGACGTTATTCTTCTCTGTTTACTAATTTGTACTTGTATTTGGAAATATTTGTAAATAACAAAGAAATAATAAAAATTACATTGTAATCTCCCCCCCCCCCCAAAAAAAAACAAAGTAAAAAACTTGCTTCAGTAAATAGAAAACTTGTTCATAAATGCATAAACAATATCATTCTGACCTTTGGATTGGTGGAGAAAGTCAATGGGCGTCAACATAAATATTTATTTTTTCCTATGAATAATAAGCTCCATTTGAATTGATTGGGTAGGGGATAGAAGTTAAATAGTTTGTTGCAGGGGATTATTGCACTGCGACCTGAACGATCTATTGTGCCCCGTGGAGCCTTGTCAGTGCAATGCCGGCCTTCGAGCAGTGTTCTCTAGCAGATAACACTGTCCATCACCGGAAAGTGAGCGCTAAAGGCTCCTAAGAAGAGAAAATCTAAGTGCAGTATATATTGAAGGGGAGGAGTATTCAAACTCTGTAACTCCGCGTTGCTAGTCCAGCGTGCTACCACTGAGCTAATCCCCTCCTTCTCCCTAGCTTACGCGAATTAACTAGTGTCGGAGATCCTAGTTTGTGTACTGCGTTTGTCCTTGTCTGTAAAGTGCAGAGTGTGTGTAGTTTAAATGTATTGTGTACTGTTCTGACGAAGTGCATGGAGTACTGAGTTGTGGTAATTGTGGTCGCTACTCTCTAAGTAACTGCATGCAACAGATTCCCCTTGCGGGTACAGGATTAGAAAAAGTTAAAGTTTTTTCGTCATTTTTCAATTCGTTAGAAGATAAATGTTACAAGTTGAAACTCGTCAACTACTAGGTGGTAATATTCCAACTTTTTTTTCCAACTACTAGTTGTAATTTTACATTCCAACCATAACTACAATAGTTGTAAAACATAATTGCTAATACAACTACTTTTGTAGTTAACATTGTCCAGTTCTGACGATTAGTAAATAAATGATAATAGAATGAACAAGAGAAGGGAATAGCTAAGTGGTTAGCGTGCTGGACTCCCACGCGGAGGACCCGGGTTCGAGTCCAGTTGTGCTGCCCTTAGATTTTGACTTCCTAGGAGCCTCTACAGCTCACTGTTCGGTGATGGACAATGTAGTCTGTCTGGAGCCGACTGAGAAGGCTCCGGGCGCGAATGACCATAGATATTGACGCGACTTAAATAAAAAAAAAATAGAATAAACAAAAGTGGCAATAAAATTAACAAATAAATTAGCAACAAAATGGAAAAGTTTACAATTAGATGAAATTGTAAAATAAATAGCAACAATCTTCTTGTAATGATTGCCATCCTGATGTTGATGGCCATCCTGTTTACCACTTAGGAAAAAACTTCCTTTTGAAAGAGGTTGGCTGATGTCTTCAAAGAATTTACGCCAATAAATGGGATGTGATCTGTTTTGATTTGAAATACTGAACCACAGAAGCAGATGGGGGGGGGAGGATCACTAACTATCTTGAAATGAAATAGGGTATTCCATTAATGGGGTCCCACGATTGGATTAGTATCTGTGTTTGAAGTAGTACTGTAACTTTAATTTTTTTTTGCTGTGGTAGAAATAGTAGGAAACAATAAATTTTTTGCTGATCCTTTGCCTGTTATTTGCAGCATAACATTGCGCACGCGCGTGTTTTCTGACGGAATTAACCCTAATGCCAGCCTATTTATATCAAGTGTGTGTTTATTCATGCTCCATATAATATTCCACCTCTATATTCCATACCTATATTCCAAACCTCAATTCACTTAATTACAAAATTAATTTAATAATTTAGTGCCAAATTTTGATGGATAATCAACAACAAATCATTAAGTAAACACATAAAATTAATAAATATAAAAAAAAAATCTCGCGAGAAACACTCACAAATACGTATCTCTTACTATAATTATTAGTTATAATTCACAAACTTTTTTCTAAATGTCTTTCTGAATGTTTAATGTAGCATTACCTCCCCAATACCCCCCCTACCTCTCTAAAATCAATTTTCTAGGAAAAAACGTCCCAAACAAAAGCGATAGACTATGTATGTAGAATTAGTATCCATCCCAAATTTAATGAACGGCGTTAGTGTCTTTACGATGAATATTGCAGAAAAATGAACAGAAATACAGCTCTGTCAAGCCGTACTTTATAAAAAAAAAGATCAATTCTAGAGATGATAAAATCATATAATTAATTAAAATGACACTTTAGAGACAAACATAATCTCCTACCTCCCCCCCAAACCTCTTAATTGAATTACAAACGATAAACGTTTGTTGATCGGACACGAAAAATGTTACTAAAAATCTGATCTGAAAAACACGTGACATGTCTTTCTCTTAAGACTAAGAGAAATACAATTATATATCTAAAATGATAAAAATTCAAATTTAGCTCATTTATCCTAACATAAATGTAGAGATGGGGGGGGGTACAAGAACCCCAACAAACTAGCATACAACCTACTAACCCTAGCTGTGATGGAAGTGAAGAGCACGCCAAAAACAAAAGAATCATCTGAAATTTAATGTCACAAATTCCGCAAAACTATCTAAAATAATTTGTGGAGGAGGGGTGTTTCAAATAAAAGTGATATGTTCACATCCCTTGAGAGTGAGTGAATACCTTGAGCAGTAAATCCGCGGTTTGGTTAACCCGTTGAGCCAAATTTGCCAGAATCTGCCGCTCTGAAAAAACAAGTAGTTTTGTGGTTTCGCGGATGGGTAGAGAAGCACTAAGGGTCTGGGAGCTGGAATTTTTGTGCCAAGTACCAATGTACAAGTTTTCCAGCAGCTTTTCGGGGGAAATTCATTCTATGGAACTGGAATGAAGGAGATCGGAATCAGGAGATTGTCCACCTATCCGTTAGCCAGGCAGCTCTTACTGCGCTCGTATGTCATCATTACGTAAATGGCATCGGAATTAATCGGCAAACCTAATGACCTGGAAAGAAATAATAGAATTACTTTATATTGGGTGCCGGGCATGGAAGATGATGAGCTGGCCGACAACCTGTCATTAAGAGCGTGTTATCCGTTACACTCATAAGGATGAGTGCAGTGGGTTGTCGGCAGTCTAAAATGGGGGGTCCGGACGGAGCTTTGAGTAACAGGGTCCGATGTCTTTCACGGACCTCCCTCAGGCATCTGGTTGGATTCCTCACTGGGCATTGTGGTTTGAGGAGACATCTCTACACAATGGGACTCATGCCTGACCCCTTTTGTAGAGTCTGTGAGACTGAGGAGGAAACACCCATGCACCTGATGACGGATTGTTTGGGTTGTGGGGAGATTAGGTTTAGGACCTTCGGCCGGAATAGGATATCGGTAGAGGATCTTAAGCTGTGTCCTTTTAAGGTTTTGGTCCGATTTGTTCGGTCTGTGGTGAAACTTAGATGGTTAAAACCTGGGCCTGGATTTTCGTTCTAGTCCCAGTGGTTGTTATTCTTTAGGGGTAGCTATATGGGCCCTGAGAGGCTTTGGATAGCGTAGGGATTGCCCTCCCCTTCTGTGAATAATAATAACCACTCCCAGATTATTTGATTCCTTAGGAAAATTAATATGGACTAATAAAGGATAAAATTTTTACCTTTTTTGAGATGTCTCTTTCTTGCCGGTAAGCGGCCCACAACAGACCTCTTTTGATCTTTTGAGAAGTAAGAGAATGTACAAAATTGGAATCTCAGCCCGCAATAAGCGATTGTTATAATTAGTTAATTAATTAACGTGATTAATTGCCTTAGTGTAATTGCGAATGTGTGCGAGTTCATGTTGAAAAATTTATATGAGTGAATATGTGGATTGTTTTTGTAAATTTTTGAGAATAATTGGATTGATTTTTAGCAATGAAATATGCATGAATAAAGCAGTGATGTTGGAGAGGGAATGTTTGCGAATAGAGTGGAAAAGGTTTTGCTTTTAAATATTAGCGAATAAATGGAGGGAGGTGGTCCCGGTATCTGCCTCCTACCAATTTCATTCACCATTAAAATCACATTAAAAGATTTCACACATTTTGTTACAATATTCCTCCTTCCAAAAAACATTATATACACGAACTGGCTATAACACTCACTCACTCTGTCTCTCTCTATCCTGTATATATAACTTTAGCTGTAAAAACATTACAAACCCAGGTCAGTTTTGCGAATTATGTTAACTTCATTTATCTTTCACATCGATAAACATGATATTTTGCATTTATAATCAGTTTTTACCAGATGGATAATCTGTACCTTTTGAAGGGAGGATGGGGGTTAGAGGGAAATGGAAAAGAAAATAAAACATTAAATTTTTAATCTGGAAATGAATTACATTTTTTTTATATAAATAATTTATTTATTTAGAATATATTAATTTGTGTAATTGTGGTAAAATCAACGCTATTCGTTAATTATCGACAAGTGTGATCAAACATAAAATATATACGATTTAAGAATCAACGCAATAGAACAAAGATACAAAGACTGAACTAACTGTAATAAATCAAAGAAATCAATATATAAACAAATCCAATACGACATAATCATACCAGAAAAATTAAAGGCACAAACCGGAAATTAACTTAAGTCTTTGACCGAGCATAGTGATTTAATGTTAACGAATATATTTATATACATGCCATCTTTTGTAATACAAACCCAATAAACTACTAATAAAGATGGTCACTTTAATCGAATCTGCCATTTAGAATTGTTTTAAATTACATCAGACTTTTTACTTTCTCTTAGTGGCCTGGTAATAAGAAATATTGTCGTAGTATCAAATTTTAGGGTTTTCACTTGAAATACACGTTTGAGGTCCTTAAATCTGAAAAAGTGATTTTTAGAAAGTGGTGTGTATATTTGTATTTTGTGTGGTAAAGTATATGTGAACAGCATAGCTCACAAAAAAAAAAATCACAGAAATTGTGACAAAAAATGTCACTATAGGATCAGACAGGAAGTTATCTGCCAAAATTACTCAACCGGAAGTTGTTGTTGTTTTTTTTCTAACAACATATATATATTTGAGTTTTTTTTTGCCAGGAGTTTGAATATTCTTTAGTTTCAGAAAATTATTTTGTTAATTAAAAGTAAACAATTTTTACATAAATATAACATAAAATAAGAATGATACGAGATAGATAATAATACATAAAAATCATTTTAGGAAATTTATCTGATTAAAATTAAATAAAGAATTTAGTGAAAAATACAAATCAATCAAATAATCAAATACACATCAATATTTAATACAATGAAAAAGTTGATTTTCATAAATTATATAAAAACATATTAAAAAGAATAGTTTGTGAAATACAATAGGACATATATTGTATGTCCATTATAGCTTAGAGCAATAATAATTAATCATTTCATAAATGAAGAACTTAAGAGCAGAATATTACGTAAGAACTGGTAACGTTTTTTAAAATTGAAGTATTCAAAAGAGCATGAAATACGCACGAAACAGCATGAGAGTTATACACATCAGCCAAGAACTTATATGACAGAAATAGTCATCGTAACTGGGGCGGAATAAAAATAAATGGTATATGCCATCATTAGCAAATAAGTCACATATCGAACAAATTTGCTTTGGATCAACAGAATACAGTACATTGCGGATCAAGAGTTTCCGACTGTCCTAATTTGTCTAATTACTTTAAAAATGTGGGGAGGGATAATGGAAGTAGGATGATCAAATAAAGTTGCGCTTCGTGGTGAGTTTAAGGGAAATAATACGAGCAAAATAGCTAGTAGAGGCTTCCATCCTTTCTTTATTTTGATTTAGCAAAATTTGTTTGTATTTTATTTATACTAAGTTTTTTTTTTTTTTAATTTATTTCTTTATTTGCAAAGTATCTTGATTAACACCATAAGTTATTTATGGCTAGGTCTAGATGAATAAACGCTTGAGTTGTATGACTCATTTGAATTGTGGTGTGTTAGAGGGTGTCTGATCCAGAAGACACTCAATCGGATGTTATACTTTCCAACTGCATTTTTAAATTTTTTGCGATTTTCTCGAAAATAATTTTTTTTTTTAGAAACACTATTTACATTACAAACATATAGGCACTATTTACACTACAAACATACAGGCACTATTTTCACTACAAACATATAGGCACTATTTACACTACGAACATATAGGCACTATTTACACTACAAACATACAGGCACTATTTACACTAGAACATATAGGCACTATTTACACTACAAACATATAGGCACTATTTACACTACAAACATATAGGCACTATTTACACTACGAACATATAGGCACTATTTACACTACAAACATACAGGCACTATTTACACTAGAACATATAGGCACTATTTACACTACAAACATATAGGCACTATTTACACTACAAACATATAGGCACTATTTACACTACGAACATATAGGCACTATTTGCACTATTTACACTACAAACATTTAGGCCTATGACTTTTTTTTTTAAATGTTTTTTCGAAAAAAAATCCTCAAAGGGGATTCAGGGGGAGGAACGGTTTTCATGCTTTTCTTTAATCGGACATTTAATTTTTTTTTTACGATTCTGCAATATATAATATTAATATATACACCCCCTACACCCTACCACTACACTGTGACGTAGAAGAGGATTCCGAAAAGTAAGTTAAGTATGTACGAGTATATAATATATAATAAAAATAATCTATATAATAATAAATAAAAAATAAATAATATAATCTATATATATAAAAATGAATTTCCGTTGTATGTAATGACAAATCTCGACAAATAATTACTTAAATGTTGTCAAATTTATATATGTTGTTGAGGCTGAGTTATAGATTGTTTTCAGTACACAAAATTTTCGATAGGTGGCGCTTTTCAGAAGATACGTTTTTTCCGCATATATTTTGAATACTGTTCTTATGTAAACAGTTTTTATTGACATTTCAGTTTCTAATATTCCACGAGCATATTTAGTGCTCAACTACTCTCTCCATCGAACATTACAAGACTTGAGTGAATCTACTCACCCTTTTGGCGGTTTACTTATTTTATTATCTGGTGATTTCCGTCAAACATTACCAGTTATTCCACGTTCAACATCAGCTGACGAACTCAAGGCATACCTAAAAACGTCTCTTTTATGGGTACATGTCATCAAACTAAGTTTAATTATTAATATGCGTGTACATCTACAAAATGATACTTCAGCAGAGCGTTTCGCTCAACAGCCATTAGATGTTGGAGAGGGAAACATACCAGTCGATGAAACCACAAATGTATTACATTGCCAAACAATTTCTACAATTCAATTGACGCTAAAGAGAATTTGATTCAGAGTATTTTTCGATTTATTGAACAAAATTATAGAAATCATCAATGGGTTAGGAGAACGTGCAATATTGGCTGCCAAAAACGTTGACGTAAATGACATCAACATTAAAATTCAAAATATAATGCCTGGCGAAACATTTCAATTCAAATCAATGGATACTGTTATGAAGCAGGATGAATCAGTTAATTATCCCATTGAATTTTTAAACTTGCTTGTTTTGCCAGGTTTGCGACCTCACATTCTGCATTTGAAAGTTGGTGCTCCTATTATCCTTCTGCGAAACGTCGACCCACCACGTCTCTGCAATGGAACTAGACTTGCCGTGAAAAAAATAATGAATAATGTTTTAGTAGCAACCATTTTAATTGGCAAATTCAAAGGTAAAAATGTTCTACTGCCCAGCATCCCCATGATACCTACAGAAACACCTTTTGAGTGTAAGCGATTGCAGTTTCTGGTAAGGCTCGCTTTTGCCATGACCATCAATCAACAAAGCACAAGGCCAATCACTTAAAGTATGCGGATTAAATTTGGAAAACCCATGTTTTTCACATGATCAACTGTATGTAGCTTGCACGCTTGCACCTTCCGCATTGTGTGTATATGCCCCAGAACGCAGAAGAAAAAATATTGTGTATCCAAAAGCATTGCGATAAGAAAAGTAATTTTGCCATTCGAAAAGCATTACAATCAAAATATTATGTATTTTTAACAAATTATTTTCTGTAAATTGTATTTCATTAAATTTTTTTATTAAAATCTTATTATTTTTCATTTCAATAAATATTTTCTAATAAAATAAACTAACGTTTTTACTTTCAAATATATATTAGAGGCCAGCAAAGCGGGCCGGGTACAGCTAGTATATCATAAAAAATAAATAAAATGTATAGTAAAATAATTTATAGTATTAATTAGAATTAATGTGATCCCAAATTTCTGTGGGTGAAAAAAATCAGTTCACAGGAACTGCTAGTTTATTGAGCAGATTTTACTACGATTTTCTTTCTGAAGACATGTAGGGAAACAAACTGAAGAATTATCGAGAAACTTTCTTCAAAGAAGTGTTTTATTAAATTTTGATTCTTCCATTGATATAACAATGAAGACGATTAAACATTTAGGGAACATTTTAAGTTCAGTGAGAAAATTTAGTTATTATAATGTGAATTGCAGTAAGAGAAAGTTGCGTGAGTGTTTAACATGCTTCTTTATGTTTGTTGAGACTTTTGCCAATTCGATGAATAAGTTTAAATTATTTGTAAAACAAGATCGTCTTTTTTATTTTTCAACCATCCTTTGTTGATTCATCAACCATCAAATATATACAAAATCAACTGATTACATGCATATTTTGGACAGAATTATCTAGTATAGAATACAGAATAGTATTTGAATCAAGTGATCTAATTTGGAGGAAAATTGATAAAGATTTAATCAATGAGAACTTGATAAAATAGTTGGATAATTATAAGATAGGATGGGACGACACCTGGAGCTATGTGGCGGATCAATTGCCAGATAATTACTATGTCACATCCCATAAACTAATCATGAACCAAATACTGAATACCGCAAACAATTTATAAATAGCTGCAATTTAATCTATGACAAGTGTAATTGAATTATATTATTCAATAGTTGTATGTAATAGCCATGAATTCGAGATTAATTGCGAGAAAGTGGGGGTAGAGAGAGTGACAGAGAAAAGTTGCATTTTTTTGTCTCCTAATGCAGAGAACACAAAAAATTTAACTAGGGGACAAAAATGTCCAATGCAGGAATAAAATAATCAATTGCTATTATAAATAAATCTGGTGTGAAGTATAACACATAACTCCGTTTTATAGCAATTATTACAATTCTAATTAATATTTTTATCATATTAATACTTTCCAATTCTATATTAATAGTTTTTCATTAAGCATGCCATGTTTACTAAACGTTCAGGACACCTTGTGTTACACTACAAAGGTGGGTGATGATTATATTTATTTAACTAATGTATCAGCGCCACTTTCATACATCTTAGCAAAGTCAGCTGAACTGAGAGGTCGCCATGAGCTTCTCTAAAAAATCATTGTCTTAAAGAAAAAAAAAAAAATCTCAAATAGAAGCGATAAATGAGCATTACCAGTTTAAAGAAAAATCGATGGACCAAATCGTCCCCTTCCCCAAATTCAGTGAATTATTCTTTTGTAAAATCGCATTCCACAGTTAAACGATTTTCCACAAATTTTGAATACTAGCAATACTTTATTATTATATGGATGGTCGAATGATATATTGTACTCAAGTGAGGCACATTAAAGTAAAGTTTAACTTTGTAGCTCCTACCAAATCTCGCCAAAACCAGCTTTCCTGGAAAAATGTATCAAATAGAAGTAACTGGTCGATACGTGTGTAGTAGGTAAAGTTTAAGGAAAAATTGTTGGAGCGTTTTTGGTGAAAATCGTGATAAACTAAAAAAAAAAAAAAACTTTCATTAAAGCAAGTAATATGCAAAATAATAATAAAGATATTATGCGTGTTGGATTATCAAAAGTGGGGCAAAGTTTAGAAACGCCAGAAAACTAGGAAAACTATTTCTTTAAAAATCTAGTGTGAAACATTCACAGGACTTGCTCTTAATCCTATTAGTATATGAAAAACACTTGAGTTTGCGGGTTGAGCTCGTATCATTGGTTTCCTAGAAACCGACGTTTTGTCCATATTGCAATGAGCTCAATAATATTAGTGAATACTATAGAAAAGCTTTATTTACAATTCTTATGTAAGAAAAATAAATGGTACAGTTCTTTACAAAGACATACAATAAAGAAAAGAATATGTGGATGGGTCCACAATGCTGGATAACATCTGGTATTTTATCCGTCATAGCATGCATATTCATTTTGTTCCTGACTGGTTTTGGATTTTCATTCATTGTCAGAGTAAATCTATCCATTCCGTGCAGAGAGTTCGTTTCAAACGCAATGTTTTCGTTTCACTCGACACTTGTGGTTTGTATGTATGGATGAAAATCCAAAACCGGCCAGGAACAAAATAAATATGCATGCTACGACGAATAAAATACCAGATAAAGAAAAGAGTTGGTCTTTCAACTGTCACTGGATCGTCTGGGTACTATAAAATTATACATTACTAAAAAAAAAAAACTTAATTATTCCAGTTAAATGAGAAGTTAATTATCTATATAGACTATAGATTTAGACAAAACAAATAAATAAAAAAAATTAATTTAATTTACAGAACATTACTTAATCTTTGCAAAAATTGACCAAGGCAATCCACATTCTCACCCATTCAAAATATCCAATCACATCGCTATCAGAATGGACAGATAGCCCAAACCATTCAGGCGAATGTGGTTCAATACCGGGCAACCATAAAGATGTGGAATAGCTCCTGCCCCTCCTCCCGATCGCACATGTTGCAGTGGATATCGGTGCTTTTAAAATATTTATAATTAGGACTAAGTTAAATCCCCTCTAGTCTTAAAAATCCAAGTAATAGGTGACAGGTTCGTTCATCAGTTATGTAATTTTTAAGATCCAAATCATTTATTAGGCATGCTGTAAACCATAGAGAGATAGAAGCATACCTATCTCTATGCTTCCATCTTAGTTACTTATTTTTAACTGCACTTGATCATAAAAATGATTCCTTACAGATTCTTTGAGCATAACAAAACTTGACTTTCCATAGTTCAATATTATTACAGTTTTCTATCTTTAGATCTGTATTTGTACCATGGGTCTCTATGATTTGGTAGTTCTAATATTTTCAAAATATAATTTAGAAAATAGTTCTAAAGTAAACAGATAAATTGACGATAATATAACGATTTTATTGCAAAGTGGATAAACGCAGTACTTGTATACATGTACGCTCTAAATAGTTTTTTTTTAATAAAAAAATATAAAAGTTTTTCTACCTCATTAGATTTCTGCCATCCTGAGCCAAACCTGAGCCGCATACTGATAACAGACCTACAGCTGGAATTAAATAGTTTATTAGGCTATTTTTCCGGAAAAAAATTATTTTAGTGTGTGTGGGTGGGTATCTGTGATTTAGGCTTAAGTGTTTTGAAAGGACGTTATGATGGCTGGTAATATAGTCACAGTCAGCTAAACCTGATGTAATAATTGCAATAAGAGAAAAATCGTGTGAAACGTTGAGAACACAGCTGAAGAAGAATGTGAACAAAAGAGATGATTGATAGAAACTTTTGTATAATTAGGCGGTAGCAATGGAAGCGCAAACTCTTAATTAAAAACTAAAATATAATTCTATGAATGATGAATATTAAAATAGCCTTGCCTGGATATATTATTATCCGCTTAATAAATGCAATGTACATTCAAATATTATCAAGAAAAGGTTCAATTGGATAAATTCAAATTACTATAGACAGGCCTTTTCATTGCTGTATGTATATACGAAAATGAGATCCAACATTTAAATACATATAATAAAAGATGACCTCATTATATAAATATATGTATATAAATGAATATTATCAGCATATATATAAACTATATATATATATGTATAATCAGCATACAACGATCGATCATTTTGTAAACGGCGATGTAGAATTGAAAAGCGGTACCCCTCATCAAACGGCGGGATACACTTTTCTCGCCCAGTAATACACTGTAATGCTAATGGTATTATATTCACAGTATCATATTTTATACACTGGGCGAACAAAATCGTTTGGATATTTTAAGCTTAAATATTTTCTACATAATTTTACACGATTGAATAGAATAAATAAAAATACATTTTTTTTTATTTAAATGAGCAGATTTTCTATTATGAAGATACTATAGGTAAAAAAACTGAGTACGAGAAATTGTTTTCAGAAAATCGTGTGTGTGATCAGCATAGCTCGGAAACGAATAATCGCAACAAGTTTAAACTTGGCATTCTGTTTGGGTATCACCATGGGATCCGACAGTAAGTTATCTGTCAAAATTCCTCAACCCAAAGTACCACTTTACTTCATTTTTCATTTTTTTTTTACAATTTTCTTGGAAACGGCTGCAACGATTTTCTTTTAATTTGATACATCAACTAGACACATTTATGAAGAGCACCCACACACCACGTAGTAGAACTTAAAGGAGCTTTTTATATGATGCTTTCCTCGCAGTTTTTTCCCACTGCTTTCATTGAAATTTTTCGTTTCCATTTTTCAACAACATAGGATTTAATAAAGCCTTTTGTTGTTTGCATCGTTAATTGAGTCCGGGGGTATTGGCTTTACGGAACCCGTTTTCGCGAGGCGATCGGCTTGCTTGTTCCCATAAATACCATTGGAAAATGATGTTCTTAACATTAGTGAGCAAACTAGAAATCTTTTTCCGGCAAGTAAATTCCAGCAAAGATTTAGTCAGACTAATTGAGTGTGTGTTAGGAAGAGAATCACAGCTCGAGAGCCTGTAAAAATGATTATATTTGATTCCACGCTGCCTTTAAGAGCCATACTTTCTACCATACCATACTCCATCTTAACTGCTGGAGCAAGGTCTTAAAGTTGGTTTGAACTGGAGAATTTGGGAGTAACTCTCGCTCCAGCAATTTTCTTTCCATAAAGGGAATAACTTGTTTGAATTTCATATAATTATTTGTTTTTGAGATTTTTCCAAATAAAACACACGCACACACATACAGGGAGACTAAAGGGAACACCATAAAAGTATTATGTTGTTTCGAATACATGTTTTCATTTTTCAAATTTTAGAAATCTTCATTTCTATAATTTGATTCGATTGCAATACTTCCTGACACTTTTATAAGGGCAAGTGAAAATAACAATTCCACTTTTATATTATTTATTTGATTATAATTACTTAAACAAAGGAAAAAAAGCAACAGAAAAAATTACATAGTATACTAGTAACGTGTGGGGTGCCCTTAATTATTTGAAAATGATTGAGGTAGCAGTGTCCATAGTCATGTTCTGCCCAGTAGCGATGTACATACCAGAATATAAGGGTACCAGTGTTGTGGCAGCACTGCTAGTAACAGGAGTTAATTTGATTGCGGTTTTCCCTGACCTTTTAAACTTAATTACCTGTATGATGGACAGATACATTTGTGTGTGTGTGTGTGTGTTTTGTATTTGTGTTTATTAGTGTGTGAATGCGTATTTTGAGTGTGTAGCAGCAGCGTTCCCTCCCACGGCTATTTACAGAACTAACCATAGATCTTGTCTCGATTTCTACACTGTACTCATTCGTTATGTATTTCCGTCATTTCTCTCTGTTCATTCTATCAGTCCTTTTATATTTTTGTCATTTCCTCTCTCTCTCTCTCTCTCTCTCCCTATTCATATGTATGCGTGCATATTTCTGTACGGTGACCTATTTTCATTCCATCAACTTTCTTGTTGAAGACTTCCCCATCTTCCGCCCAAGCAATTATGAATAGAGTTACTTGTGAACAGTTCTGTAAAATTAATTTGCATATGTCCAAAAAATTATATAAAAACCATAAATGTAAGCAAGAAATTTGTCAAAACATAAAAATTTGTATATCAACTAATTACAGTTAGTTAAAAAAATTAAAATAATGGCTGATCAATCAGAATGTTAGAATTACTGACATAACCGCCCTATAATTTGATTAGTAATGTTTTATCGCTAATTTCACTTAATTTTTTTTTTGTTCGTTGTTTATTTTTAAGTTGTGACACTTTTTAAGCCCAATGCCTAAAAGCAAACTCTTGTCTGTCCAGCCACTGTCCTTCCTAGAGACCTCTTGTTATCATATGCCTACCTCCATCCAAGTTTTTTCGCTCTTCCTTTCCTACGCCTTTCTCCTGAAAAGAATTGTAACATTTTTTTTTTAGGCCACCTTTCACGCCATGCGAATTATTATTGTAACTATGAGTTCAAAAAATTGTACTAATGATATAATTAAAACTAATCTTAAAAATAATTAATCCTAAAAATGCAAATCTTTTTACTAATTAATTTAGCTTCTATATTTCCGGAATTATCAAAAATTCATCAATATCGTGGTAAGAGAAAGTAAAGAGAACTTTAGTCATATAAACTTCAACCTGCAGGTAGCGATAAAACTCGCTACGAGGCACATGCCGGGTTGGTTAGAGATATCTGGCCACTATTTCATGACGTAATCAGCACCATACTTGATTAGGATGGATGTCGCTCCTATTGGATAAAATAGGTTAAAACGATAAATTTTACTGTTACTCTATACTCTAATTTTTCCCCCTCCATGAACATATAATTACTTAGACGCAATGCGATTATTATTGTAACTACGAGTACTTACATATAAATAAAAAAATTGTAATAATGATATAATTAAAACTAATTACCCTAAAAATGAAAATTATTTTTACTAATTAATTTAGCATCTATATTTTTGGTTCCCCTGGTTTCATTAAAATATTTCCAAGTTTTTCTGCTGAAAATAATATAGACGCTAGCGTTTTATTTAGATTACCAATTGATGAGTGCTTTCCTTGCTAGATTGTCGGCCATTTCATTACCTACCAAGCCAATATTCACTGGCTTCCAAAATAGGGTAACATTATTGTTATTGGCCAGGTCCCATTGAGTTTGCCAAGACATTCCCGTGCAATTTACGAACGGATGACACATGAGCTCAGTGCTTTAATGCCGGCCTGGCTATATCGCATAGTTTATCACAATCTCCTGATTCCCGATACTTACTGTTGAGGTTGACATCCAAACACTCTGAGTGTCTGATCTCTCCCCCCCCACCCGTGTTCATAAAGAATAGCGTGTTCTTTAGTATCAGGCAGAGCAGTTTTATTGCTCTGCGATCATATGCTACTATTTCAAGGAAAAGATTTTACTGAAACAGTATTTCTTGATAATCCCATTTCCTGAGGGGTATTAGACAGACTGAGATTACCAATCTCTAGTTATTTTATAATATATTTCCAGTGTCAAATAAATAAAATATATATAAAATAACTAAAAAATACGACAATATAAAATATAAAATATATAATTAAAAACATCATCATTAATAATTTAGAAATAATAATTCCTTACTTTGTACGTTTTAAAATAATAATATAAATTACAAAAAACATATTTTATCTTGGTTAATTATATTTTCTATGTGACATTTTAATACTATATTCTTATGTACAATATAATATTATATTAAATACATTTAAATGTACCATTAAGGGGAAAGCAAAAGAGAAGAAACATTAATTAAAAGTTAGGTATATTAAAAAAAACATGAAATGGATATTTTCTTCTGACTGTTCCATTCGTGGACGTGAGGAACCATCATCATTCAAGAAATATTTAATCGAAATTTTTTCATAATTATACCAGAAAGGAAATCAGGGGTCGGAAAATAGGTTTACCCTAATATGTCAATATTTAATACTTTCCACTTGCGATTTTATTCGCTATTCTGTTCTGTTTAACCATAATTTTTTGGTGTAAAGTCTCCTTAAAATACCATTTTTAATTTCCTTTACTGCTTTATGATAAAGTATTTATTGCGATCCTTTAAGTTTTTCGAATTAGAGTTTACAAAGGAAAACGTGTTTTTTAAGATTCGCCGAGTAAAAGAATAGAAAATTTTGTGTGAAATACTTTTTCGTACGACTTTCTCTTTCTCCTGGTTAGGATAATCTATATCAAATGATAAATTTCCTTTTAACATTAAATTTTACATATTTATCTTAACACAAATATCAATCGTATGTAGGGGAGATGTGTACCTACCTACGTATTCATGGCAACTATAGCGGCCCACTGTAGCGCAACAAAAGTACTGAACCAACTGCCTCTAACGTGTGAAATTTAACGCCACATATTCCTCACAACTATTTAAAAACTTTTATCTTTTTCTTTTAATGTTTCAAATAAAACTTTATATCTGTGTAGTTAGGATAACAAGTTTACAGGAAATCGTTATATACAGGGTGTCCCAAGGTTATAATATGATAACGACTTTTTCTCGGAAACTAAGATAGCTAGAAAAAAAACTAAAAAATACGTGTCCCCGTAGTTTTTTTTGTTAGAAATCCAAATTTAATTTGCAAATTTGTTTTGGTGCTTCGAGAAGCGAGAAGCACCAACTTCATTTTTTCAAATGGGAAGGTGTGGTTTTTTTATTTAAGAAATAGATTCCTCTGTTTTTTGTAAGAAAAATTTACTTGAACGGTTTTATTTCGGTGAGCGATATTTTACAAGTTATGAATGAAAACATGATTCTTATAAGAAATTTCAAAATGATATTATAACGGTTTTTTGATTGACTAAGAAGAAAAGTACTATTTTATTATAAATTTTACTCCTCATTAATTACAAATCTTCTCGAACTCGCCTCCACCATTAGAGATGTATTTTTGATCGTAAGGTACAATTGGCAAGAAAAAGCATGTGTAAGCATGTGTATTCCTTGGAACACCCTGTATATGTTTTCAAGAAAATTCTAAACAACTCAAAAACCCCTTCTGTAAGTGGTATTTTCTGTAAACGATTTTTTTTAAAGATAAATTTGGAATTTTAGCAATGCTTCTAACGTATATTAAATATAATATATGTGGCAGTACCATACATTGTACTGAACTAATACTTTAGAGAAATGCTAAGCGTTGCTGTTCCTTTAGAATACCTCCCCACCACCAAAAAAAAAGAAGCAGTTTTCCCGGAAAATGGTATAAATAAAAGTGATAAACACTTATGTATGTACATTACGAAGTTTAAAAAAAATCGTTGGTGTCGTTTTTGAGAAAATAGCGAAAAACTGGGGGTAAAAAAAAAAAATAATAGTGAAGTCGTACTTCCGGTTGATGGATTTTGCACAAAATCTTCGTTTCTAATGCGATAGTGTTGCCTAAACGGAAACCAAGTTTGTGCTTCATGCGATTTTTAGTCCTTTCGATATATTCTATTAAACTACAACATAACATACAGACCCATTCGCTAAAAACTTTTCTTTTTTTTTTGTGTAACGATTTGACACCAAAAGATGTATTTTCGTTTCAAACTGAATTTCCAAAAAATCTGATATGATCGCAATACTTGCTAGGAGTAAGAGAAAGTAAAAATTTGGTTGAAAATAATAATCACAAATTTCTCTTTAAGCTTGAAAAGTTTACCAAACATTTAGTTGAGCTTACGTTACGTATTAAATGAAGTTGGTGGGGATTTTACTTGTTTACTTGAATGGAGTACATTGTATGACAGCACACTCTGCTCAACCTCTTGGCAAAGCTTCTAAAACAATTTAAATTTAATTCGCAGGATCCTCTAGAAAATGGAGAGATTCGAGAAAATTAAAAAAAAATAAAAAAAGCTGAACAAAAAAGGCCTTCTGTAAAGTTTACTTCCGGTAAACGGATTTTCTTCAACTTTGGAATTCTAGCAATATATGTAATGTAATAATACAGGAGATTGCATCCATCATACATTGCACTTCTGAGGACATATTAATGTTGCTGCTCCCTCAAAATATCCCCCCCCCCTCTAAATTCAATTTTCTTCTGAAAAATGTTTCCAATAAAAGTCATAGACGTTGTATCTGTATTGGAGCCATTTTTGGGAAAATCGCGTAAATCTGAAAAAAGAAAAACTAGTACAGTCTTACTTAACATAGTTCCAATTGGCTGTATTTTGGCTTAAAAGTAATATCAATTTGAAGCATCTGACAGAGGTAAGAGAAAGTGAAAACCTACTATCATATCGTGTGTTGGTACAAGAAAAAAACTGCTGACATTACCGGAAGTTTAAAAAAAAGGAAAATAAATCAATTAAATAAGTTTTTTATTTATTTTTTGAAATTTATGCTTAGAGTGGAAAACATTAAAAAAAAAAATTAAAAAAAAACAGTGTCCGCAGAAATACCTTTGGAGTCATGATAATACTACGATGTTTACCTTAGTTTGTGTAGTGGGAGAATCGTACATAACATGATAGCGTGTGGTTTGAGGTGGTATAGCAAGACTGTTGTATGTATACTGTAATGGGGAACCGGGGAATAATCTCTATGTAACCTTACAGTAGTGGTGTAGTATTGAAATGGGGGGAGAGGGAGGCGTAGGCTTTGTTTTCTCGCGTACGAAAGCGTTCGTGTGTATTCGTTTATTACGTAAGTATGCTTATGGAAGGGTGGGGGTCAAACGGTTTTGTGCACGTGTAACCGTGGTGATGGAGGGGCCTGTTAAAGAATGCAAAGGGAAAGAGAACCTGTGGTAAGTTTGAACAGATAGGAAAATGGTTTTGAAGCAGTTAACTCCGCTGAGTAGGGTTGAATGTGCTCTGGTTGTGAAACGTTACGTTTTACCTGGCCGGCAAAAACCTGTGAATAAAGCAGTGTGGGTGATGTAGCCTTGGTGTAGGAGTTAGGGAGTAGGAGTTAGGGGCCTAGGTAGCCTTTTATCTACTTCACAGACCTGTTCTACAGTGGGGCTGTAGTAGGGATAGTGTTTGCTGGGAGGAAAGTAAGGTTAGATCCGCTGTTTAGGGAGATAGACAGAGAGAATGAAATGGAGGGTTAGGATTTTAGTAATGGTAAGAGTCAAGAGAGTGTTGAACCCAAACGTGGGTTACACTGAAAGTTTGGTGGGTTTTACATTTGAAGAAGCGGGGCGGCCGGTAAGCGTTTCATACGCATATACTAAAACTGTATGAGCTTAAACAACTGAAAACAGACACAGCGAACAAAGCGTAAACATTTGATGGTGAGCTACTATTTGAGCGGTTTTTAAGGAAAGCGGGAGCAGCAGAGGTCTATAAAATGTATATATTACAAACATGCAGCCACCACTGAACGAACACATTCTGTGATACAGAACGGCCTGTGCGGGTGCCATTGATAGCACACGTTTTCTTGCCTTGTGTAAACCGCATGGAATTACCCCTCAACACACCGGTTCATATCAAATCCATACAAACATACATACTGACGAGCGCGTGCTCAATGCTTGCTCCGTCCGCCCACCTCACCCACAGAATACACAATTATGTGCACTATTCACCTGCACAGCGGGGGAAAAGTTTTGGGAAAACTTTGCATAGATAAAAAACTATCACTTTTATTTGAAACATTTTTCCAAAAAAAAAAAAAACTGGTGTGAAACACTCACACAACTTTCTCTTACTCCAGTTTTCAAAATTGTAATTGACAAATTTTATAGTTAGTGTACCAAATTTAATGAAATTCGTCGGAGTTCGACGAAAACTGAAAAATGTTCGGTAAAAGCACACTTGTTGGTTTACTAATTTTCTTGAAACTCGCAACATTGGCCATCTATTTGTTTCTAATGATCAACTATGAGAGCACTTTAAAGAAAAACATAACCCCACACCTCCTTTAAAATTGCCCTTAAATGAATTTTCCCAGAGGAATGTTATAAATAAAAATTGTACATCTTTATATATGTGTAGTTTATATAAGAAGTTTCGAGAAAATCGTCGGAGCCATTTTTGAAAAAATGGCGAAAATGTGAAAAAATCATTTACTAAGTTGTAAAGTAAACACACTTCCGGTCATCCGATTTTTGTCAAACTCGGAATTTCAATCACATACTTGATTCTAATTAATATTATTTAGATGATAGAATTGTATAATAAACTGAAATAGCAATTAGAATAAAAACCTAACCCCACCCCTCCACCAGAAGTTAAATGAATTTTCCCGGAGAAATGTTTCAAATAAAAGTTGTATCTCTTTGTATGTGTAGTTGATATACCATGTTTAAAGCAAATCGTCGAAGCCATTTTTAAGAAAATCGCAAAAACGTAAAAAAAAAAATAGTAAAGTGGTACTTCCGGTTGAGAAATGTAACAGATGACCCACTGTCGGATCTTATGGTGACACCTAAACGGAATATCAAGTTTGAACTTTCTACGATTTTTTATTTTTGAGTTTGGTGTTCACATACACACACAGACCATTTGCTAAAAACCACTTTTGCGGACTCAAGAGACCTCAAAACGGATATTCCGTTGAAAACTCGATATCGAAAATGTGACACGATTATAATACTTCCTTTTACTAGGAGTAAGAGAAAGTAAAAAAAGTGAAATGATTTTAGTTAGTTTTTGCCGAATTAGTGGCATTAAGTTTCAAATACAGGTTAATGGTTCAATGTTATTGGCACGCTCCACTTTGCTTCTGCGTGAGTACTGAATTGCCTGAGTACGGCCATGAAGTTTTTTCTACAGCTTCTGCTCAGCTAGACAGACCCAAGAATTTAAGAAGACTTGTTATTCTTTCGTGGTCACACAAGTCTGGCTGGGCGTAGTAGCTATCGATCTTAATAAGGTTTTATGCACTATGAGTTTTTACTTTTCTAGAGAGCATCCAGAAAATTAATACTAACTGCATATTAATAGCCGTTATTCTCCTTTTCATTTCAATACTAATTTCTAGGTCGACTTCGAAGTACAACCTTTACGAAATTATAAGTTGCGCACTGGTTTCTATTTTCTGTGTGAGTCCCACTTCATACTGATCGTAAACTTTATTTCGCTAATTCTCACCTACCCTTACACATTATATGTAGCTAACATCCCAGGCAGTAGGCTTTATAAAAACACTGGCACCCAAGTGTACCCTAGGAGAACTTCTAGGTCTCTGTAGATTTCTGTTTACAACTCATGTTTCTGGGAAACCCTTGTCCATTACACTAAATGTTGCTTGGCAATGTTTTTGAAGTCAATATTGGTGGCCACACTTTCACGGGTACCGTAAAAGTTCAAACTACAATAAACTAAAGCCTGCAGAGGTAGTTTATGTATGCAATTGCTTGGATTCAGTGAACTCACGGGCAAACTGTAGCTCCTTACTATCAGACATTCACTCGCCCTTCTTCTACGATTCACGAAGGACTACGGCCTTCTCAAACACTCTCTGCCATTGCTTCCGCATCATTGCGTTCCTTCACCCCTTTCTTATTCGTATGCTACTCAGAATTTGATTAATCTGATCTAGCCATCTAAGTCTTTGTCTTCCTCTTCTTTTGGTTCCTTCAAGGGGATTATGCACAATGTCCCAACTATTTAATCTTTCCTGTTTTTATCCAAGCCGCTAGGTCCTGAATGTGGTACAATTCTCTCAATTCACTGTTTTTCCTTATTCTGTAGATCACATTCCATACTTCATCCTCAGGAAGAAACCCCTAGTAGATCTTTCTGGACCCAGAAAGTCCAGAAAGTCCCGGATTTCAAATCCGGGAATCTAGTTCCAAAGGCAAGAAGCATTAGCCAGTCGGATGCAATTATTGTAACGGAGGAAAAACTGCAATCTGATGTACATATGTAAACCGTTCCGTTACAGTGTGGCCAACCTTATTTCTTATAATTCCCTATCTGTTTATTTTATCTCAGTTAGACGTTTATTTTTATTTTTTATTTTTTCATTTTTAAAACGAAAAAAATTATTTAAAAAAATATTGAACACGAGATATTATTATTTTTTGTTTAAATATCGTAAACTATTATTTTTTAGTTTAAAATAAAAATAATGATAAAAAAGTAAAAAATGATTGGGAAGTATAGTTTCAACAGCAAATCTAATCTCTAGAACAGTTTAATACGAAAGTTTATTAGAAACAGTTTAAAGATGGTAAGAGAGTGTGGGGGACACGAACTGTGAACGGTTGGGAAGGCCCCCTCCTGAAAGGGGCCTTTTAGGCGGGAGGGGACGCGATCTATACTATACAGCGATGTGGCTCTATCTAACGGCTATCTCTCCTATATTATTACCCAACCGAAACAATTTCCCGTTATCTAAAACAATTCAACCCCCAAACCCCTGTGGATATATATATTTTTATATATATTTACTACCTATGATATCCGTTCATCGACTAGTGACTTTTTTTCTAGTACTAAAAGGAGGAAAAAGAAAAATTGAGGAGTTTTACTCTATTAGTGAAACAAAAAAGTAAAATAAAATAACTGTTTATGATTTTTTTTTTACTTTCTCAACTGCTGTTGGAGAAAGTATTGTTATCGTAACAAAATTTCGTAATCGCGTTTTCGCCAGACATACACGTTTTGAGGTCCCGTCAGTCTGAAGAACTGAATGGTTTTTAGAAATTGGTCTGTGTGTGGTCAGCATAACTCAAAAAGCAAAAGTTGCGGAAATTTCGAATTTTATATTTAGTGCACGTGCTGACATGAGACCTGGGAATAAGGTTTTGATAAAAATCGGTCAACTGGAAATAACATTTTACTGATGAGTGGATTTTCCAGTTTTTTTTGCGATTTTCTCAAAAATGACCCAACGATTTTCTTTAAACTTGCTATATTAACTACACATATAAACAGCTACAACGTTTATTTTAAACATTTCTCTGGGAAAATTCATTTAAGCGGGACTTTTGGGGGAGGGGTGGGGATTATGTTTTTCTCTAATGTGCAATTTTAGTTTACTGTACAATTCTATCATCTAGATATTTTATTTATTTATTTATTCAATTGTGTTACAGCCTTAAAAGGCATACAGAGTGAGTTGACCTGAACTCATACAAACAGACCATACAAAAAAAAAAAAGAGTAAACATACAGTATAAAAAATAATAATAACAGAAAAATGAAAAACAAAAGACACGTAATGATAATATCTTGATGAGAATATATAAAGAAAAACAAAATAGATATATATAAATAGGATACAGATCCATTATAGTAAAAGAAAATAGTGAACGATAATGAAAAATATTTACAGAGACTAACTAGCAATAGTGATGCCGCCAAATTTCTGTCTCCAAAGAAAGTAAAGTTAATATTAACATAAAGTATATTAACATAGCTAACATAAAGTATTCCTTATTTTAAAACATTTACGTAGAAAAAGTAATTTGATTCAGTGAAGTCGTACAGATTGATCAGTGCTTTGTCAGTATCATGGTAGAGACAGAGATATTTACCAAGTAATTTAGAACTAAAAGAAGAAAAAGGCAGTACCTTTTACAATGGAGGGGTTAATATTATCGCGTTCATTTAGCGGACACAGATTACAGATATTGTCTATACAAAAGTCACGTTTCTTATTATTTAAGTAAACTGTACATCGTTTTTTATAAGCCATTCGTAGCTGAGTTATAAGGCTTAATTTGGAAATATGAATATTAAGAGACAAATAGCGTTCTTTTTCCATATTAAAACTACAAACTTGCTTGTACAGTAAGTTATATCGATTATTTAAAATGAACTCAATATCCCTGGAGCACAAATGATTTTTAAATGAGTTGATTAGGCCTTGGAGATTGCCCAGTACTATTTTGGAATTCTGTGGAGACCAAGTAGTCTTTTAGAGAAAGAACCCAATTAAAAGGCATATTATACAGTTCGCTCAATTCAAGTAATCTTATCTCGTCTACATAATATTAATTACAATCAGTGTAATGTACAAATTGGTTTACCGGGTTTATTGAGCAGGTTTTTCAGTTTTCCCGCAATTATCTCTCTCAAAACACCGATGGTTTTAAACACTAATAAGAATTGTAAGTTTGAGAAAATTTTTTGCATTTCAATAAATTGCATTAAGAGAAAGTCGTGTGAGTGTTTCACACCAGATTTTTTTTGATAGACGAAACAAAAATCTAATATGAATCAGCGATTCATATCCATATTTAATTACCATTTGTATAGTGGTGCAACCACAGTTTTTACTCCCCTCCAGAAATCCCCACCTGGAATAAATTTTTGTCGGAATTTTATCGATTTGCCAAAAACATTATTTGTGTGTTCTTATAGTAGCAGCTAACTTAAAACATCATGTTTAAAGCTTATGTGACTTCTAATTTATTACTGAATTATGCTGACCATATTATTAAAGTAAACACCACACACACACACAGAGTGAAAGAAAACGAACGTAAGCGTAAGAAAAAGTCAAAAACATACTTTCAAAGTTATGTACTTTTTGAATATGTGGGTGTGTCCGCAATACTGGATAACATGAGGTATTTTATCCGTCGTAGCATGCATATTGATTTTGTTTCTGACCGGTTTGGGATTTTCATCCAGAACAAATTCACCAAGTTCTTGTAGAGAGTTCACGTCAACGTAATGTTTCTGTTACACTAATATTTGTTGGTTGTATATGTGCCATAGATATATATATGACAGTTTGAGGTGTATATATACATACTGTAACGTTTTTCCAACTAAACTAGCTACTGCAACTAGTTTTAAGTGGGTTCGTATAGATAAAATACTCTAAACTTCAATAAAGAAAACACCAATTTATTGCTATACACAATAAATTACTAAATACAACGCTTAATAATAATTATTTCACACTTTAAACCACAAAAGTTCACTTTGTTCACTTTTCACAAACTTGTAACTTCGTTTGTAACTGAAAAACTCTCTCAACTCTCTGTGGTCCCTCTATTTATACCAGTAGAGAACATTCCAGACTTCTCTCTACTATTCCGGTCAAAACTAGAGCGCCGCCAGCGCTTCCTACGGCCACTAAGAGAACCTTAGGTACCTGTCTTCTCTCCTAGATGGCACCACTAGCTGCGTTACAATACATATATGAATATATATATAATTAACAAGTGCGAGTGTAACAGAAACATTACGTTGAAGTGAACTCTTTACACGAACTAGGTGAATTTGCTCTGACGACGGATGAAAATCTAAAACCGGTCAGGAAAAAAATCAATATGCATGCTACGACGGAACACCTGTAATAATACTTTTTTAACACCTACAAATATTTTATGCAATAAAAATGAAATTATCTAAAAAATCTAGCGGCTGGACAATTTAGAAAAAAAAACAACACAGACAATATCATAAATTCTATAATATAAACAAAGGATTGTATTGTGTGAGTTTGTATATATTGTTACCATATTAATGAACAAACAACTTTTAATAGTTTCAACCGGTTATGATGTACTCTTTCACAGGTAACGTGCTAGCATTACGTATATACATATTATACTAAAGTATTTATAATTTAATTATTATAGAAAGTCAATGTTTTTAAAAGTTTTAGTATAATTTACTTGAGTATAAAGTGAGAAATACTGAAGGCTATTATTTGATTACGATATATTTAAATTTGTTACTTTTGTTTTGAATCTATAAAAATAAAATTATTGTAACTTATGTTTGTCTGTCAGTTAGATTTATCAGATTGATTTTTAAATACTTCATACGGGAGAAGAATTTTTACTTTTCTCTTACGTAATTGGTTAACCAGACGATGCAACTTTATACAGTTGGTTTCTGTGTTTTTCGGAAATTTCTTGAAACGGTTCTTGCATATTTTTTTTTCTAAATTTTTTATTTAAAACTTTTTCCGGAAAAATGAATATTCCAGTGCTTTTGGAGAAATCTGTGACGTCAGATTTCAAGTAATGTTTGGAAGTGATGTTCGTCTACAATGTGATCACATTCACTTAATTTGGGTAAAAATTCCACTTTAAAAGCAAATTGTTGTAATTATAATTGTATGAACTGCGATTAGAGAAAATTATGTGAGTGTTTCACGCCAGATTTTTTTTTTTCATTTTAGAAGAGTCGTTTTCGATTTTTTACTTTCTCCATATTCTCAAAGACACGAGAATATCACAGTCTTTTTTTTTTACTTTCTCTTACTCCTAGTAGGAGGAAATATTGTAATCGTGTCAAATTTTCTATATCGAGTTTTCACCGGAAATATCCTTTTTGAGGTCCCAAGAGTCCAAAAAAATGGTTTTTAGCAAATGGTCTCTTGTGTATGTGTGTGTTTGTGTGAACAGCATAGCTCAAAAACGAAAAACTGTAGAAAGTTGAAACTTGATATTACATCACCATGGGATCTGACGGTGCGTTACCTGTCAAAATTCCTCAACCGGAAGTACCACTTTACTAGTTGATTTTTTTACTTTTTTGCGATTTTCTCAAAAATGGCTCCGACGATTTTCTTTAAGCTTGATATATCAACTACACATAGAAAAAGGTACAACTTTTATTTGAAACATTTCTCCGGAAAAATTCATTT
This sequence comes from Triatoma infestans, assembly GCA_011037195.1. NCBI lineage: Eukaryota > Metazoa > Arthropoda > Insecta > Hemiptera > Reduviidae > Triatoma > Triatoma infestans. The sequence goes on from JAAEAF010009643.1 coordinate 27,655, forward strand.
AAGGGGGGCACTTCTGGAGGAGGAGTGGGGTTAGGTTTTTATTCTAACTGCTATTTCAGTTTATTAGACAATTCTGTCATCTAAATAATGTTAATTAGAATTAAATAAGTTGTTGAAATTCCGAGTTTGAAAAAATCGGATAACCGGAAGTGCGTTTGCTTTAACACTTTACTAAATGATTTTTTCACATTTTCGCGATTTTCTCAAAAATGGCTCCGACGATTTTCTTGAAACTTCGTATACAAACTAAACTAAACATGCAAAGATCTACATCTTGTATTTATAACATTTCTCTGGGGAAATTCATTTAAGGGTACTTTTTAGGTATGGGGGTTACAGCTTCCTCTAAATTCTATCATCCAAACAAAATTAATACAAATAAATAGATGGCCAAAATTCCAAGTTTTAAGAAAATTAGTAAGCCAGAAGTGCGCGTTTTTGACCTGTTTTTTAGTTTTCGACGAATTTCGTTATATTTAGTACAGAAACTATAACATTTGTCAATTATAATTTTGAGAACAGGAGTAAGAGAAAGTTGTGTGAGTGTTTCACACCAGATTTTTTGGTTTTGCAATCTCCTCTTAATATGAGTAAGCAGTGCGTTCGTTTAAAAACATTCAAAAAAGCTAATAATACATTTTTAATAACTAACCACTTTTATTACATAAAAGAATTCTTAAATGGAAAACTGGTGCGCTGAATATTTTAAACTAAACTGACTGACCATAAACTGATCAATGTTCGATGTTTAATAAATTATACTGTTTTTAATAATGGTCAATTGTGTTTACAAATAGTTTTATTAACAGTCTTTATATATTTATATCACATTCTTATTCATTGCAGTATTTTGTTTTCATTTTGTTATTTATTACTATGTGATTATATTATGGAATAGAGTGTCTTTTGTAATTCTTACATGTGCAGGCAAAAATAAATAAATAAATTAAAAAAACATGAGAAGTGATATAACCCGTTTTCTTTCGAATTAGAGCTAAAGAGAGTCTGCTTTGCCTGAGTGAGAACGGATAAGCACAAAGCTTTCCGCGATGTTTGCCAACTATAAATGTCTTGGTAAAGAGAATAATAAATATATAAAAACATCTTCAAGCTGGGCTTGAAGGTCGAATGTTTTGAGCTACTGTGAAAGGCCGGGATATTTTCTGAATTTCGACTACTTTAGAAGCTGGAAACTCGGAAGCCGACTTCGTTTATGTGATAAGATTTCCAGCTTTGATAAGTCTTGGTTTGGGAGGAAAAGATGGATTAGTAGAATCCTCGGTTCGCATTTTGTCCAATTAGCTGACTTTAGGACGCACACTTTTTCCGTTCTTCTTCTATTCTCGCTTCGTTTAACATTTTAGGGATTTTCATTCCTTACTAACTGGATGGCCGCTCCATCTGATTTTGCATTTCTTCTATACTATTTTATAGACTTCTTTTTGATAATGAGGAAGTCGTATTTTTTTTGTTGAAAACGATCCCAGAACGATATTATTTTTTTTTACATTTTTGTTGTTATAGTAGATGGCGCTCGCGAAATCTGGCAGAATAAAAAGTAATTTTCTCCGAGTCTTAATGTACGACAATTCAATAAGTGTTTGTATTCTGTTTTGATTTTTCTTCATTTTTTTTTTGAAATATTCCCTTTGAAGAGAATAGTCTGTAGTAGTCACGTGGGAGACGCCGATAGGTCGGTAGATATCAAGACATAGAGCGCGCCTTTATTATAGGAAACTATAAAGAGGAATAGTGAAGGGAAGGAGAGATTTTTGGACGGGAAGATGTGGGGAGTAAATAAAGATTCCCAACGGTTCTTATTTGAAATTTTATATATTGAAGATGGCAGACTAAATGAAAGCATGCTTTCTGACAGTCAGTATTACATTACCGTTCAATATGTACCAGGATACTGTCATTACTTGTTCATCGTTTTCCCCCTCCATCTTCACTCTCACGTCTTCTCCCCCACCTTTCTGTCTCTTCTTTCTTCACCACCTTCTCTTCTAGTTCCCATTCTATCATATTTCAATCTTCCCCCTCCATCGCCCATTCCCATCATTACTTTTATCTCCCTCTCCAGTTCTTTCTTCCTTCCAACCATACCTCCGTCAATCCCCCAAACTGATGTCTTACCTTACTTCCTTTTTGCCTTTGCACACTTTATTTCAAAAGTTTTGATGACATAGATTTTTATTTTAAATTTTAATTGTATTTATTTATTCTGAAAATAACTTCGAAAACATGTTTTAGATTTGTATCTTCTGATTTGGAGGGGTGGGTGGCGTAAGTAAGTACACTGGTAATACTTCTCCAAAAAATGTTTTTTGAAAAAATGAATAATTTCATTTCTAATTTTTTTGAGAAGTGTATACTTTTTTTTTCCAAAACCTCCCTTGGTTTTAGATCAAGTCACTATCGAATGGAAATAAAAGCACGTGCACATTCAAATCTTCCAGTTGCTTGCGACCGGGTCATAATGACATTAAAAAAGAACATTTTTCAGTACAAAAACGTTAGCTTAGCTCTGAAGCTTGCCTAAATAAGCATCATTGTTTAATTTGATCCTACAGTTACTGAATTATAAAGAGAATTGTAAATGAAGTTCCTTGTAGCACTTGCCGATGAATTATTTCGAGAACCAATTTTATACAAGGTGGAACCAGGTCACACTTTGTTGCTATACTTGGCTTCTGTCTAGGTAGATATGTAATCACATTGTTTTAAGATTTGGTTAGGAAAGAATTCCATTACCGGACTAAAGCTTGTAGCGGCGGTTTAAAGTTTTATCTGATAGGTCAGCAGTACCCACCTAACATCAGTATTTCCAGAAAAAACTGTTAAATAAAAGTTATAGGATTGTATCTCTGAAATGATCCCTTTCAAGTTTAAAGAAAATCGTTGTAGCAGTTTTCGAGAAAAAGCCAAAAATTCGAAATCTATTTAGTAATGTTGCACTTCCGGTTAGCCGGTCTGCTTCAAATTTGTATATTTGTATATTTATCAGAGACATTTTCCGTGGTAGCCTGCTTCATTTTGTGGTCATCGCCCAGTTTCGGGCGTTCGTCCATCTTCAGGATGCGTTTGTCAACAGTGTAATAACACAGACTTGCACAGAGCAAATTCAGTTTATACACTGACTGTCTTTTTAATTGTATTTAAAACTAAACTTAGAAAGACCAGTCAGTTGTATAAACTGAATTTGCTCTGTGCAAGTCTGTGTTATCAAACTGTCTCACAAAACGCATCCTGAAGATGGGCGAACGCCCGAAACCGGTCGATGACCACAAAATGAAGCAGGCTACCACGGAAAATGTCTCTGTTGCTTTCCAGCTCTGCGGAAACCAACCATCACAACATTTGTATATTTATTTTATAAATAAATATATTTATATTTATAAATATAAATTTTATTTTATAATAATATATTTGTATAAATTTGTATATTTATATTATATAGGTATTAGAATCATACATTGTACTGAAGTGGTACTTCAGTGGTAAGCATAAGCTACAGTTCCCCCCAGAACCCTCCAAAAATCAATTTTCCTGGGAAAATGTTACTGATGGCTGGTGTTTTTCCGCCGTAGCATGCATATTCCTTTCGTTCCTGTCCGGTTTCGGATTTTCAAAAGTGTATCATGAAATTACCTATCGCGCCCTATTTAAAAAATACCTTAACAAATGCCACTTCAGCATCTCTCTCAACATATTCTTAATTTAATTTAAACATAAATTAATATCATTTAAAAATAAGCATGATAAATAGAAAGGAATACATTTGATTTCCTGTATTATTTATTTTAATATCATCTCCAATTTGCCGTTTGCTGCCAACCCTCTTATATATCAATTTACCTACATATTTTCTTGTATTAACCTTGCTTGGATTTCACATTTATTTTATATTTGTAGAAGTTTTTGACTGTTCATAAACTTTACATTGCCTTTCTTCAAACTTTATCAGTGCAGTATACTCCTAAAATTGCTTATCCTAAAATTGCCCCCCACCTAATAAAAATGACTTGATAGAACTGTAACCATACTTAACAACACTATTAAAATTTAGTTATGAAGTATCCTTCAAGACATGTATTTATTATATACTATTTTCTAATGTATAGTGATAGTTAATAATAATTCAATTTTGTCATTAAACACACACACACATAGTAACATAACGTTATCACCGTCCCGCACGTATATACAATCAACAAACCAACAAGTGTGAGTATAACAGAAACATTGCACATTTATTTATTATTTGTACAAGTTTTTGTCTGTCCATAAACTTTGCATTGCCTTTCTTCAAACTTTGTCAGTGCAGTATACTCCTAAAATTTCTTATCGCTCCCCCAACCCAATAAAAATGACTCTTGATAGCACACTAAGCATACTTAGCAATACTATTAAAATTTAGTTATAAAGTATCCTTCAAGACATGCTATTTATTATATACTATTTTCTAATGTATAGTGATAATTTATAATAATTCTATTTTGTCATTAAACACACACACATAGTAACTAACATAACCATATAAACTCCACACATAATTACATACAATCAACAAACCAACAAGTGTGAGTGTAACAGAAACATTGCATTGAAGTGAACTCTTTATACGAACTTGGTGAATTTGCTCTGACGATGGTTGAAAATACAATACCGGTTAGGAACAAAAGGAACATGCATGCTGCGATGGATAAAATACCAGATGTTATCCAGCATTGTAGACCATCCACATTTTGAACAAAAGTGACTGGTGTTTATATACATGAGCAATAAACTAAGTTTAAAGAAAATAAATGGAGCCGTTATCGAAGAAATTGCGAAAAACCAGAAAAAAAAAGCTACCTAACAATCCCAGTAAAGTTGCATTTTTGATTATTGGTTTTTGCCCGAAACTTTCGTGACCGATGCGACAGTATACTTACTTGGGCGGAACACCAAGTTTAAGCTTTTTGCAATCTTGCGTTTTTGAATATTTTGTTCACACAGACAGCCACACATTTCCAGATACTTCGCCAAAAAAGATTTTTTCGTACTGAAGTTTGACAAGATTGCAAAACTTTCTCTTGATAAGTGAAAGTAAAAAGCTGAAATTTTTCTTTTAAAATAATCCAAATTTAATTGTTAGAGGTGAACGATGAAAAAACTATCAATACGCGTGTACAAAATTTTAGTTTTTTCATTAATACTTAAAATCTACAAATTAATAGGTGAATTTTAATGCGACAATCCTACAAACATATATATAAAAAAAAAATCATATAATAGCATCGAAAATATATATCGATATAATTGTTGATGTGAAAGGGCGGAGGGAGGAGAGTAAAAGGCGACATCAAGGGTGATGTAGAATTTCTTTTTTCTCTTTCTTTTTTTTTTTTTTTGGTAGTACGTGTGGGGCATGCGCACAACTCTCTTTATCCGCCACTTGCTGACACCTCCCCAGTGTTGGCTCGGTGTTCAATCCATTCACATCTAAATATATATATATATATATTTATATATATTTACATATATCTGTGTACATATATATATATGTATATATATAAAAACAAAAAAATTTCAAGACCGGCAGTTTTATTCAAATGCTGTTATTGAAGTATTTTGCTCAAATGTGTTATTGTGTCGTTTAGTGAATTATTTGTTTAGTTTTTATTATTAGTTTTTATTATTTTATTTTATTTTTTAATTTAAATTGATAATAAAACTGTATTGTTGTATATAAATAAATAGTTTATAGTTGAAAAGTAATTAAAAAATAAAACTTTAAAAAGAAAAAAATTTCTCGATATAACCATAATAATAATATGGACTTTGTTTACGCGCGCGTGTTGCGGTTAAACTAGTGCAATAACCCATAAGACACTCACACACATTTTAAAAAGGTCAAATTTCCTGTTGATGAACTTTGTTCACTGAAACCTGCTTTTATTGGAAAACAAAGAAGTTTCTAAGAGAGTGTGGCATATTTAAATCAAGAGAATTTAATAGAGAAAATTTACTGACACCTGGTGAATTTGATTTTGTTTTTATTTTGATTTTTTTTTTCCTAGAAAACTTCTTTAATTTTTCCCTCTTTTTCTGTGTAAGATAAACAAGTGATGGATTATAAATTTTCGGATAAATGCATCAGGTAAGTTTTTATGTATACATTGTAATCTTTATTATTATTTTTTTTTTTAAATAAAAAAGAAATATTCCAATCATTTTGTGAGAAAAATTAGCAAGGGATAAAGAACATTCCGTAAACTTTTCACCGACATTCCTTTCGGGGAAAAGAATAGGGTTGAACAAGAAGGAAACTTATTTTCTTCTTAACCATATATAATAGGGAAAGTAGAGTTTTCCCAGTGTTTTTTCTCAAGTTAAACTAGGCCAACAACTTTTTAGGGCAAATCGAAACTTAAAGCTACAAATTTCTATTTAATTTTTTTTTTTTTGCTTTGCATTCAATAAAAATGTAATCAATAAATTTTGTTTACAATAAATTAATTTTAATTAAAAATAATTTCTGTTTTCATGTTTAAATAATAACTTAAATATTTTAATATTTTTTAATTACGATTTTGTTAAGTTCTCTTTTTAGACTGAAGAATGTTTATCCATTATATTATTACTCTTAAAAAAAAAATAATATAAATAAAATTAAACTATAATAAAATAATTATATATTATTATAAGCAATAAATTTTTTACAGTTTCTAGTAATAAAATTTAAAGAAAAGCGTAATTTTTTTTATTTTTTTAGTTATTCTTATTTTTTAATTAAAAGGATAGAAATTTTGAAAATTAAATTTCTCCTTCCATTTCCCTGTCTTTCCAAACTGAAACAGAATTTTCATTAAAACTGAAATTACGTCATCTATTTTTTTTTTTTAATTTTATTTCTTAATATTATAATATAATAATAATAACAACCATTATTAATTTAAATATCTTCATTGTAAAACATAAATTTTAATCCAACATTTTTACGCAAAAAAATTCTCTCACGAGGGTTCAAATTCCTTGTGTGCGCACTGTATTCCTCGCCCGCCCACCCGCCAATAATTAAAACCTTAGTCTGGCCAAAATAATGACAGAATTGATTAAGATAGTCTTTGGTTCTTCCTGCAGAGAAAAGAATTCAGTGAATGGGGACGACCAGTTTTTATTGCATTATTCAGTGTGTTCCTTTGGAGCAAAAAAAAAAATAAAAAAATAAAAAATTGAAGAATCAAGGGAAAACAGTCAATGTCCGAGAGGGTCAAATCTCTTGGGGGCCACCGATCCCAAGGAGATTGTAACATCCAGTCTTGTTCAGTTGATGGTTTCTCGCCGTCCTATGGTAGTGAATTTTCCAAATATAAAAGTTGTTTATTATAAGTCGAAAATATTGAGTATGTTGTCCAATGAGAGAGGGAGACTTACATGTCAATTCTTTCTTCAATGATTATTATTAATAATTGGAGCATTTGAATATTTTATTTAAAACCAAAATGGCGCTTCAACAAGCGACGAAGCCATATTCAATATACCACTTTTTTAAACCCAAGTTTTTAAAGACATTAGCTTGAAACATGCGATTTTCTCTCCCTCCCCCTGCAGTTTTCACCGTTTCAATTGACAAATTTGTTTCAAAAATTAGTTGTTTCTTTTCCCTAAATGTTTAGATCTACAGTATATTTTATATAAATATCTGTAAGATCCGTCACTACAATCGAATGCCAAAATGCCACTTTATTGGAAAGTGTACCTCACGGAGCCCTCTCCCCTTCAAGAAATGTTAAAAAAAGAAATTCAGTTTTCCAAGCAAATTGTATCAAATTGATTGGGCCACATACATGTCTAGTGTACAAGATTTAAAGACAATTGTTGCAGCCATTTTCTTTTTTGAGAAAATAGCGAAAAAATTGGAAAATAGTTGCTTTTCTTGGTTAATCAATTTCCTTCAAATTAGAAAAATTTGGCAATTTACGAATGTAATATAATTTGTTTTTAATGTGATATAGGTGTATTATACAATATATTGAAATGGCACTTTAGCGTAAGTCTGGCTGTCAATCCATCTCCTACAACCATCCTAAAAATCAATATTCTCAAAAACAGAAAAAAGAAAAGAAGCTGTTTGAAATAAAAGTGATAGGCATGCAATGTGTACCTACAGTATTATTGTTTCGATGTTTAGAGAAAATCCTGAACAATCCAAGGATGCGATTTCTTGTTTTTCATAAGAAAGTTTACGTACAGACATCCTGACCATTTTCCTGAAAAAAAAAAAGAAGTTCATTTTCTCACTAATGTAATAGTTTTTCGTACTGAAGTAAGAAAATGTATATATTAAAAAAAAATGTCCATCCAGAAAAAAAATAACGTCTATTTTTAATGTTGAATTTTTACTGTAACTAGCATCCAGAAATGTTTTCTTTTTATACTTTAGTTTATTTAATTGGAGTAGTTTATCCTTTGTTTTCTATTAATTATTTCTATTAATTGAGTTTTCTATTAATTGCTTTTACTGGTAAATAATGCGCATATATATATATATATGAAAATATTTCGATAACAGATAATTATACAAATGGCCAATTAATAAGAGTCTTTTTTTTAAAAAAAAAAACTTTCTAATTAATAAAAGCGACAATTTCCATGAACTTTTGTATTGTATTTAAAATATTTATGATAAAACAATTAAATTAATAAATGTCACAAACAAAATACAAGAAACAAACGAAAATTATACGTTACATAGATGGCGAATTCCCATCCTCCCAATTAGATTGACCAATCATATTAACCAGAAATTCCACGGCCTATTATATGCACACTAGCCGACAGTAATTATCTTTATTTTATATATATATATATATTTACTAGGAATTAAATATTGTATTATTTATTTCAGTAAATTAAAAAAATATATTTAATTAGGGTAAAAATAATCCATTTATCTTCATATATTTTGTATTAAATATGGCTGATTAAATTAAAATAATAATTTTTTTTTTTGAATAATTAAAAACTTTGATACGGAAAATTTAAAAGTTCGACTTATAATAATTAATTTCACGACTTCACGAAGTATTGGGTGGTTTTCTGATTCTGTGCTGTTATTCCTAGTAATAAAACGAATTATTTTTACTATGGTATTTCTGACTACAAGTAATTTCCTATTTTTTTAGCGACAGATTAAGCTAAATTATATTTATTTTAGCATTTACAGGGCTTTAAGTTAAAACCAGTATTACGGAGAAATTTACAAAAGGACATATTTCTTAATCAGATTCGTTTGAAATATTTGTTTACACTATAGTTAGAATACAACCCATTATGCCTAGATGTCTGCATCTGTAGTCTATCTAGACCTTTCCGAATGCCAGAAACTAGAGCAGTTTAGCTACAGCAATAATAACAGAAAATCTATGGTGATACATTCACATGACTTTCTCTAATCCTCTTATCCGCAGGTCAATATAATTAACAAATTTACTTTGGATTTCCAAATTTTATTGAATATTTAGTGCAATAAC
>JAAEAF010009644.1:0-62251 GCA_011037195.1 Triatoma infestans
TCCTGGAAAAATTGTTTCAAACAAAAGTGATTGGTATTTACATATGTATGTGTGTGTAGATAGTTATACGAAATTTGAAGAAAATAATGGAGTTTTTTTGAGAAAATCGCGAATAACTGAAGAAAAAAATAACATTCAGTAAAGTCGGACTTCCGGTTGATGGATTTTGCCTGAAAACTTCATGTCAGATGCGGTGGTAGGTAATATGTAAATGGAATACCAAGTTTGATATTTCTGACACACTAAACCAAAGAGAAAATGAAGTGAAATAAATTACAAAGTTTGGTACTTAACTAATTTGCTAGTTGGACGTAAAGTACGTCTGAAAAAAATATGCTTATTAAAGTTTTTATTTTATTTTATTTTTTTTTACTTTTTTCCTATATTAAGACAATCTGTAATTATTGGATCAATTTATCTTTAAAATTAGTCTTGAAATTAGTTTGCTTCAAGTTAATTTTGCTACAGATAGGAAGTGAATTAAGAGAGACAGGCGGAAGGTTTAAAAAAAACAGTTAAAAGATATTAGTATTTTCTAATATATACGTAAATCAGGAACGTAATAAAGCAATTTTCATAATTTCTTAAGGATTGTATATTTTATCTTACTCTTTTGACGGCCTTGATTTCGTTTTTGAAGATTATAACTTTCTCTTTACTCTGCAGATGATGCTTTCACTGGACTTAAATAAAAAACAAAAATTCAAAAAGGACATTAACAAAAGAATATAAGGATAGAACAAATATGATTATAAAGAAATTGGAGCTTTAACTTGTGTAAGAGACCTGCTATATTAGAGATTCTATAAAAAAATAAATAAATTAATAAAATCTATGGCGCAACAGCCCATTAAGGGCCAAGGCTTGCCAGACGGCGATTTGTATGGGGGGGGGTAAACACGCCCCAGTTCCCTCGCCATTTAGTTCCAGCTTTCGCTACCTAGAGCGCTACCAATTGTAGCTTCCCACTTTTTTCACCATGCTAGGTCAACACCGACTTTGCCTTCACGAGAAACGAACCCTGAATTCTCGCCCTAACAAAATTTTTTTCCAAGAAATTTGAATAAGGGGGGATCCTTGGGGGGCGAGGTTATGCTTACTCAAAAAACAAGTGGTTTTATTAAGTTTAGATTCTTCTGGGATTTTTATCCGTCAATAGAATGCATATTTTTTTGTGTTCCTGGCCGTTTTGGATGTTCATCCATCGTTAGAGTAAATCAAGTTTGTGTAGAGAGTTGACTTTAAAATCATAAAGTTGATGTCAACTCTCCTATACGAACTTGATTAGCCTTACTCTGACGATAGATGAAAATCCGAACCCTTCCAGGAACATAGAAAATATGCCTTCTTCCATGGATAAAATCCTAGATGTTATCCAGCATTACGGCATCTATCCTCATATTTAACATTTATATTCTGCCATTGATATAACAGAGAGAGACAAACTAAATACCTAGTTAAGAATAATTATATAATTTATAACTATAAATTGTAGAAAAAAAAAAATTGTTTCAGTATTAATATACCAGATATTGTTTATAAATAAAAATGCCAAAAAAGTAAGGAATGAGACAATCGTTTCCCTAATTACTGCCAAACTGTTTAAAATCTGCATTCTCTGGAAAACACTGATTTAAAGCTGATTAAATTTAACTATGTAGTTGGGGGCCTCATATTTTCCACATAAAGTGTGTAATAGATCGCAAAGATTTTTTTAAAATCTCGAAACAAATTGATATTTCTCCTAACACTAGTTTTTGAATCTTACTATAGTTTACTTGAACTTTTTTTGTTGTAGAAAATGAGCTGTATATTTAATATACCCCTCGTGGTTTCTTGTTTTATAACGAAACAATTTTACAGTCTTTAGTTCTAAATATTAGTTAAACAAATCAGTTATAAGGTCAAATAACATTGATAATTTTGTTTTTATTCTTTAAAAAGTTATCTGATTTTACAATAGATATTTTACTAATAGCCAATACTTGTGTGGACCATAGAATATGATATCATTATTAATACACAAGGTTATATATTAGGTTAATTGAACAATGTCGAGGTGAACCTTGTAAATGAACATATATTTATATTTTTGCTGTTTATGAATGTACCATTATGCATTTATATTATAATTGTTATATTATTCGTAATAATATATTTACACATCAATTTCCCAAGAAGTTTTTCTTAGATAACAATTAACCGATGACTCATTCTTATAATAGAACTTTATCTGATTGTTTAATTGTAACAAAAGACTTTTTACTTTCTCTTACTGCTTGTAACAATAGGAAGAAGTATTTAGAAATAATTACAATAAAAGTTCAATGGCTGTTTATTGGATTAATAGAAAATTAATGAGCTAGTATTCAGAACGGATTTTTATATCCTAGTATATCCTCAGTTTGTGTGGATAATTATTGTGAACAAACATTTCTTTGAACTGAAATTAATTCAGTTATTATCGAGTTATTAGTTTCCTTAATAACTTGTTCTTTATTTTCCGCTTAACAATTCAAAAAATGATTATTTTTGCAAAATCTCTGCTAAGGAAATTGTGTTAAACAATTTTTGGATAATAATAACATCCGGCTTATCAAATATATGTTTTCCTGTTTTCTGATTATTGTGGTAAGATAACAACAACTGTTTTTATAAAGTTCGTTTATTAGATAGGTTGTTATAGCATAGGGGATATTATTGCATTGCGACTTGAAAGATCTATTCTGCAGTGAGCTGTGCATGTCCATAACCGGGCAGTGAGCTGTGGAAGCTCTCCTCGGAAGATAAAATGTATGGGCTGCACTGCTGGACTCCAACCTGGTACCTCTGTGTTGCTAGTCAATCCCCCCACTCAGCCAATCCCTTATTGCTTCTTTCTGATTCATTTCCAGGCAGTAGACGCTTTTTTTTTTTAATTTAGTTTAATTAATTAAAATGAAAGCTAGCTAACCTAGAAAACTCGAAGATTACTTGAAAAGCCAACGATTTTTTTCGCAAGGTTAAGGTCAAATTACTTACAAGTGCATTTAATAGTTAAAAGGAAGTATTGCGATCGTGTCAAATTTTCGAAATTGAGTTTTCACCGGAAATACATGTTTCGAGATTCTCTGATTAAAAAAAAAATACAAATTACATCACTGCATGCAACAAGTAGGTTTTGGTCAAAATCCATCAACCGGAAGTGCGAATTTACGAATTTTGTTTTTTTGTTTATTAAATCTTCGCGATTTTCACGTAAAAACAGCTCCAAAGATTTTCTTTAAATTTCGTGTATCATCTGTGTATTTAATACCTATCCATTTTATTTGACACATTTTCTGGAGAGAATTGATTTTTTTGAGCGTTTTGGAGTAACAGCTTTTTTTTTCCAAAGTACAATAGTAATAGTGTCTAGTCTTCTAATTAAATATACATTAGAATTCCTAATTTGAAGATTATCTGTTAACTTTACAGAATAAGTTTGTTGTAATTTTGATGAAAAAGATTACAACGATTTCTTCTAAACTTGGATTGCTACTGCCTCAAATATAAACCTCTCATTTATTTTTTTGTAACATTCTTCCGATAAAAAAATTGTTTAGGTAGTTCTGCGGAATTTGTGACGTTAAATTTAAAATTTTATGTGGAGCTGATACAATGTGGCGCTCTTTTCTGGAATGTACATCATTGTATTGTAAAATCATTTCTACTATAATCTGCCTGGGTAATTATTTAACTTCTTGCACTTCTATATTAAATAATTATAGTTATTCTATATTAATTCATTATTAATATAGAATGAATTATATTATAATATTTTGGTCTACCGAACAAATTTCCAGATTCTAAATTGCGACAACACATCCAGCATATTTAAGATCCCTTTTCACAAAACGATATGGTATCTTTGACAACGAGGATTTGGACATTATATTTTTGAAAAGAAATGCTTCTAAATTGACTATATGCTTTTTCTCTCACGCGACTTTTTTTTAATTTAAGGCGCGTCAGCATATATCGTCATTAGCGCCCGGAACCTTCTCAGTGCACTGCCGGCGTCCGGACAGTGTTCTCTCGCTATAGAAACACAGTTAATCACCGAACAGTGGAAAAAATACTAAGGGTAGCACTGGACTCGAACCCAGGACCCTGGACCCTCATGGGAGTCCAATGCGCTAACCATTGAGCTAATCCCTCCCCTTCTCACTCATTTAATCCCATGCTAATGTATACTTGTTATTTAAACAACTTGTCTAAATTAATTAACTAGAATTCGGAATTTTTCTTGTTACCACAACTCTTTTGAATTACTATCTTAATTATATTTCATTGTCGTAGTATTCTTACAAGTTATCTAGGGATGTTATTATCATGGAGCCTGTCATGTTTGTCTGTCTCTTCAAACTTCCGTCCTTGTCCATTTTATCTGATAATTTTTTTTTTAATTATTATTTAAAGATTATTTAATCATTCAAATAATCAACCTAATTTCAATGTGACATATCGGACATTTTTAGTTAGAATTTTTGGTAACCCCAATTTGATAAGATTATAAATAATCTATAGGCTCAAATAACAAAAATACAGAGTGGGGAGAAAAGAGAGAAAAGGCCGGATATCTTTTTCTAAATGTTCCTAGTATTTGATAAGTAACTATATGTGGTGACAATATCAGTTAACGGGTTTCTTCCAAGTATCTCCATTGAAAGAAGAAGAAAGTCAAGGGGGTTCTGTACAAAAGGCTTTCATTCATAATTTTTATGAGTGATGGGAGGAAGGTCCGAGGTTATCAATGGTCATAAACTACTATAACTCTTGAGTTTATAGTTTGGTATGTTAATACTTACTAAGAGAAGAATGGAATTATTTCAGTTGTCAATGGAATACTAGGAATTTTATGTACATAGTGAATCTCTCTGATCCTTTTTTTTTTGTCTTGAATAATTAAAATTAAAAATTAAATTTAGATAGACTCTTCTTGGTGAATGTTTTACTTCGAAGTTTTATAAGGTCTGACGGCAACTAACAAGGGAGGAACATCTCCTTCTAGTTACTTTATATACTTGCCACACTTATCTCTGATTCGACTTCTTTTACCAGTACAAAAGATCAAATTAATATTTCCTGCAAGACTCAACCGTCAAGTATTCTTTGTGATTTGCTCATCTGCAAGTGAGGATGGATAAGTCAAGAAGAATTGATTAGTTAGGATTGATACCCTTGATTAATACCAAATGATCCGAAAGATATCTGTTAGCAGATCCCCGTCGAGGAGGAAAGTTGGTCTAATACATTTCTTCAGGGGGTTCTTGACATGCTTCAGGTATCCCAAACCAAAGATAAACATGAATAAACCATATTCCATTCAAATACTATTACACATTCTGCAATTGTTCCATCCAATTCTTATATTATTCGAGATTGTATTAAGAAAGTTTTGTACTTAATCATTACCCCTATTTGTTTTTTACTTGATATGTTATAATTTTATACTTAGATTTTCGCTTACGTGTATTCTTTTTTGTTCATTCACTAACAAATATATCTTTCTGGTGTGTAGCATTTACCTATTCAGTAAAGTCGCACTTCCTCTCAACCGATTTTCTTAGGAATTTTGGCAACTTCTATCTAATTAATATTATTTTAGTTGACAGAATTGTTGAATTGAAATGGCACATTAGAGGAAAACATAACCCCAACCCTTCCACAATAGTCTCCTTAATTGAATTTTCCCAGAGAAATATTTCAAATAAAATTGTAGCTCTTTGTATGTGTAGTTAATATACCAAATTTAAGGAAAATCGTTAGAGCGTTTTAGAGAAAATAGTAGAAAGTACTTTCAGTAAAGCGCACTTCCGGTCATCTGATTTTCTTCAAACTCGAGATTTCGACAATATATTTAATTCTAATTTGCCCAGAATATCCTTGAGGAAAGGGACAAGGAGAGTTGGTCGTCCTAAACTCCCATGAGTTGATGGCGTCAGCAAAGACTCCAAAAAATTATTAAGTGCGAGAAATTGGAAGGCTGCCGCACTGAACAGAGAGGACTGGCGAAAGCGGATCGAGGAGGCCAAGGCTCTGTAATGGGCTGTAGAGCTGTGGATCATCATCATTTAATTCTAATTAATATTATTTAGATGATAGATTTGTGTAATAACTGAAATAGCACTTTGGATGAAAACCTAACCCCATCCCTCCACCACAAGTGCCCTTAAATGAATTTTTCCGGAGAAAAGTGTCAAATAAAAATTGCAGATCTTTGTATGTATAGTTGATAAGCCAAGTTTGAAGAAAATCTTTGGAGCCACTTTCGAGAAAATCGCAAAAAAGTGAAAAAACCATTCAGTAAAGTGGTACTTCCGGTTGAGGAATTTTGTCCGAAATCTTCGTGTCTGATGCGGTGGTAGTACCTAACGGAATACCAAGCTTGAGTCTCCTGCAATTTTTCCGCACACACATACATACAAAGACCATTTCCTAAAAACCATTTTTCTTTTACCCAGGGGACTACAAAAAACATTATTTCCGGTGAAAACACATTTTGGAAATCCAGCACGATCGCAATGACTTCCTCTTACTAATTAGTAAGAGAAATTAAAACGGCCAAGTGTTGACGTTAACAATATTAGGCAATATCTTTGATTAAGCAAGATTCAAATAAATGGAACTATAATTTTTAGTTTTTATTATTTATTGAATCCTTTATCCCATATATCTTTCTATAATCACTTGAAAATCTTAACAACTGAATAATCGTTTATCTTAGATTTCAACATAACCAATCCCCAGGAGTATTCACCACACAATTCATATTATTATTTTCTGTTGGTTTATAGGTACAAGTTTTTACTATTTTTATAACTTTGTTGTAAATCTGTCGTTATTTTTTGTTGAATTACTTCAAGCATAACGAAACAATGAAAGAATGCTGGAAAAAAAAAACCTTGCTTGTTTATATATTATGTTTGAAGGACGTATTTGTTTTGAGCGTGTTAACACTTTAATATACTTAGTTCGTCAAGTTTTATAACCAAAAATAGATGAAACAAATAAAGTTTTAATTTTCCTAGAGAATAATTTATTTTTACAAATAATCCGAGAAATAAATAGGAAGTGAAGTTTGTAGAGTAATTGTTGGTTATCGTTTAGGCCAGTAGATGGCACAAATTTATTGTGAAGTAAAGGTTATAACAGTAGAGAGTCTTCCTATTTCAAATAATGCACTAATTGTGTTCGGGTTGTAAACTTTCCTAATACTTTGAATATGTTGTAACACCTATACTTGTTTCACTCTTTCAATCATTATATTGTTTTATTATTATTGCGTAAAATAAATAATGGTCTCTTTTGATAGTGATTTTCGTTTAGTTAAGTTGCTTTCGTCAAAACCAAAGCTATAGGTTAACTAAATCCATAATACGCTTTATATATACTTAAGTCAACAAACTTTATTTTTTCAAAAATTAAGTAACACTTGTTTTATTATAAAAAATAAATTAATATTTTTTTGAAATTTATTTTTCATTGTTGTTTTTAGGAAATATGCTGAAACACGTCCAGCTGAGCCCCTACAGGCAGCGATCACATGACACTGTTAGTCTAAGTTCAACGGCTAGCTATTCAAGTCTGAGCAGAGCTTCTAGCTACTCAAGTCTTAATGAATCGAATACACCAATTGTAAGTATTTTCTTAAATATTATATTTAACCATTACCTATTTAAGTTTAAACACAATCTTGTATGTATAGGCCGTGTTATTTTAGGTTAGGGTCGAATGAGTGACAGCTGCTATACAATATGGAACATCCTTAATGGGAATCACATATGGTTTACCTCCATTTCCTCATGATTTTAGAACGTAAAATGTTTTGTTCAAGTTTGCAACTCTGAAACATAGGGGCGAATTTTAAAACCTTCGATGACCACAAAATGAATACACTTTTGTCAAATGTCTCTTGATATTTTATCGATAATATTGTGCTCTATTTGAAGTTATTTTTCTTTATTTCTCTGAGCCTTCTCAGTGCATTACCGGCCTCCGATCAGTGTTCTCTCGTTACAGACAACACTGTCCATCACCGGACAGTGAGCGGTAGAGGTTCTTTTTGAAATATTTTTTATTGAACTTGATTGGCAGCTGATATAATTTTGACTGCCAGCATAATTGGAAAAGTTCTCAAGCTCTGAGATTTTATTATTAATAATCCATCCAAAACTTCTTTTATTTGTAATAAACCCGTTCTTCACATCGTGGAAAGCACTTCAGTTTTAGGATTAATTTTTTATTTTCTTAATAGGCAGATTTATTCTTTTCATGCTTAAACTTTTTTTATGTAAATGATTCTTTATGAAAAAGCACAGCATTATTGACTATTAAAGTACGTCATACCAAACAAGCTTTGTCAGCTAATTATGTAATGAGTGGTATAAAACATTGAAAATAAGAGAACATTTCCATTCTTCAGTTTCCTTTAAACACTTTTATTATAATGTTTCGGTGAAACACGAAAATCAAAAAGCAGCATAGTATGAATTGTATTCTTAATTGCCAACCAATTCTCGGCAACTCCATATCAATTGTAAATCGTTCATTCCCCATTTGCCCAATTTAGTTAGTCCCCGGAAATTATCCATTATTTTACCACAGTTAATTTTTGACAATCCATCTCTTCATTATAATAGATTCCCAGCTTCCAAACAAGTGTACATTTTTACAATAAGAAAACTGCTCTAGTTTTTGGAACATATGGAGAAAAATAGCTTCATTTTTTTTTTAAATGAAGACAGATAGATATACGTTATTACTGCACTAGTATAAATGACTACATTTCGCTTAATTGCAGTTTAGAGTATAATGAAGCTTATTTAAAATAGTAGTTTAATAAAATAGTATTAATCTCAAGAGTCTTGCCCTCTATAATGTAACTTATTAAACTTAACTCGAACTTTATGTTATTATGTTCATTATAATCGAACTCTGTATCGATATTATCAAATATTAAAGAAATTACTAGTAATTAACTTCATTTAGTTCATTATTGCCTCATATAATTGTTATGTATATTTAAAGGGGTACAAAATTACAATCGTTTTTATTTTTCTCCATGCTAAATAGCCATCATTATTACATAATATTTCTCTATTACCATAGATTACCGGTACTTTACAACACCAAAAAAAAAGGGGGGGAGAGAACTTTTTTCCGGCCTTTGCCCTCAATAATTTAGCAATAAGGCAGGACTTAATGTTCCAATATAATAAAACCTTTACTATAAAAAGCCCACCTACACATAAAAACCCCACATTGCATTCATATGCTGTCTGAAGTTTTAACACTTTTATTAAAGAAAAATTAAAAAAACCTATGCCTATAATTAGTTTTTTATGCATTATTATCAAATTATTTTTATTTTTTTTCATTAATTTGCAGTGTTACCAACTTTATGAACATATTTCGTATGTAATATTATTATTCTAATAATAATTAATTTTTATTATATAAATAAGTTGGAAGTTTTAATTATAGTTATTATTATTTTATTTTAGGACTTTTATTTATTTTTTAATTACACTAAATGAAACATATATAATTTTAAATTACTTTTTTTAAAATTCTTTAATAAAAGAGAGAGGGGGGGGGGTCTTTTTTGCTTCAAAGAATCTAAAAATACTCAACTTTTACAAAACATTTTAAATTTGTCCTTGAATTAGAATTTTTAACTTCCTCTTACTACTTAAGAGGAAGTATTACGAAATATGTCATATGATCGAAATTGAATATTCACCGGAAATACTTGTTTTGAGGTCCCCTGAATTGAAAACAAAAATTTTTTTTGGGAATGATGTTTGAACAGTATTCCCCCCCCCCAAACCGACAAATCGTAGGAAGCTCAAACTTTTGGTGGTATTCTGATAGGATATTAACAGCGGGCATTTGATACGCGAAGGTTTCGAGCAAATTCCATCGAACTGAAACTGTGACTTTTACTGAATGATTATTATTTTTTTTTTTTCAATTTTTTCGCGATTTTCACCGAAATTCTTTATAAACTTCGTATACTTACACAAAAACTTCCGGTTTACCTACACAAAAAATACCAATCACCATTATTTGAAACATTTTTTCTAAGATAATTGATATTTTTAGGGGGTTTCTGGGGGGAAACAATAGCGTTTATGCCTTTCCTCTAAAGTATAAAATATTTCCTTTTAATTTTGAATACTAACCGCTCAAATATAAACCTGCCGTAATCAGTTTTATTTATAACATTATTCTGGAATGTTTATTACCGTGGGAGGGGGTTCTGAGGAACCCTATCACGACTTTCAATTTCAAATATTGTGGTTGTTCAATTATTGGATTGCAGTCGTAATCACTTCTCTACCACATGTTAGGGTAGGTACTATGTCCCCCGTCTCCCCCAGCACCCCCCACCACTCTATATTTATGCTCAGAACAAAATGAGGTAAAAATTTTGATTCCGAATTTTCAAAAAAAAAAAATCTAGAATTAACACTTTTCTTTATAAAATAAATCCTAGCCTAGACTAAAAACTAGATACAATATTATTATAGTCAGCTATAAATGTATTTATAATAGCCCCATAGCCGGCAACCACCGACACAAGATTGTTATATAGAATGCTGACATGTTGAGAACTTTATGCACTGATTGTTTTATTACCAAGTTTATTTAATTATAATCTGATATATATGTATATATCAAATACTTCTGCCAGTTTATAGTAATATAAGAGTTTATTGTTTGTTTGTCCCCCCCCCCCACATGATAAACACTACGTATGGTGACATATGAGAGAGTTTGCTGCTGTCAGTATTAGTTTCTCTCTTATATATAATTTATCATTCCATCTTCTCAGTACAATAAAGCAGCTCTCCTCCACCACAAGGAAATCAAATTGATTTTTAGATAATTCACAACGGTTTATTTTATTTATTTATTTTTTTTAGATCGACTATCAATAGACAAGTAACTGTCATGTCTCATTATGTTAATTAGCCTTTCTTTCTACACTTTACAAAAACAAAACAAAAAAAAATACAGTTTATTTACTTCGTTATTTGTCCTTGTTATAATAGTTAATAAAGTACTGTTTGCTGCAAATGGGTACCTGTTCCATCCACGCAATAAGAACAGGTAGCCCCTACACATCTCACCTTGATTGATAATTTTTGCAACGAACCTAATTTATTTAAAGCTTAATTTATTTATAAACTGTCTTACATTGAATTTGTTTTATGTTTTTATTTGCAAATCCTTAAAAATATTCTTATAGGAAATTTATTATATTACTTTGTTTTTTTTTTTTTGTAATAAATAAATAAATAAAAATGATAAGCCTATTTAATTTAGAGGACCTTAATTAAATTGTTTAATTATTTTCATTAAAAAATAAATAATTGTTCCATAAAAAATAAACTTGTACCCAGCATAAAAAGTTGTGTACTGCCCACGTACATACTTACAGACGACAGTTATAGTCTTTTTTATCAAATTAATCATCCAAAGACAACAACAAAATGTGTTCATTAGTCTTTATTTTTTGCCCCTTCTTCACCATCTTCGTCTTCTTATTGCTCGTTTATTTAGTTTTATTTTACTATTATTTGAAAAATGATCTGTCGTGTTTTGAAAATACTCGAACTACTGTAGTTAAACGTTTCTTTAGCAAGTCATTTAAACTTGTCCAAACTTAAGTACATACAGTTTTTTTTTTTTGTTTTGTTTTTTTTTAAGGTTTTTCTTTTTATGGTGTGTTAAGTTTCGGAGGCGTTTAGCCGTGTGGTTCTTCATGATGATAGAAGAACTTTACACATTCAATGATATATGTGAAACATCTTGCAAAGAATATTTGAAATTGATAAGACCCAGTTTAAAGAATTCTTCTATCAAGAAAGGTGGTTAAATAAAAACTGAAACTGGGATCCCCCAAAAAATGAAAAAAATTCCAAATTTGAAACACTCACATGAATTTCTCTTACTCCAGTTAGTGCAGTTGTGAATAAAATGACAAATCTACTTTAGACATTCACATTTTATTCATTTGCTCTTATCTTGAAATATACGTAGAGAAGGACCCATTACCCAGCAAATAGAAGAAAGGTGATTATAATATAATATAGAAGGGTGCTTCAATAATATTGAACTCATAATATTTGAAATTTAACGCCCCCCCCAATCACCGAACCTAGGGTCGTAAATGAATTTTTTCTGGGAAAAATATTTAAATTAAAAGTCTGGTGTTTTATCCGTCCTTTCTTCCTGACCGGTTTCGGATTTTCATCCATCGTCAGAACGAATTCACAAAGTTCGTGTAGAGAGTTCACTTCAACGTAATGATTCTGTTACACTTACACTTGTTGGTATGTTGGTTGTATATATGTGCGGGAGGTGATAAACTTATGTTACTATGTGTTTATATGTTTACTGACAAAATGGAATTATCATTAACCACATACACATTTAGTAACATAACCTTATAACCTCCCGCACATATGTACAACGAAGAAACCAACAAGTGTGAGTGTAACAGAAACATAACGTTGAAGTGAACTCTCTACACGAACTTGGTAAATTCGCTCTGACGATGGTTGAAAATCCGAAACCGGTCAAGGGACACACATAAAATACTAGATGTTATCCAGCATTGCCGGACGGACCCATCCGTATATTCAATAAAAGTGATATCTTTGCGTCTATTTAAAGAAAAACTAAGTTTTTTTTTTTTGAGGAAATTCCGGAAAACTATTCTTTAAAGTCGCACTTCCTATTTAACAGATTTTCATCAAATTTGGAATTCTAGCTATACTTCTAATTGGTATTAATATTATATAGTTGACAGTACCATATATTGTACTGAATTGGTACTTTAAAGACAAGCTAAAACGCTTTCACTCAGAAGCCTTTAAAAATCAAGTTTCCAAGGGATACTATTACAAATAAAAGTGGTAGATATAAGGTAGATATAGGGTAAAGCTAGGAGTGATGACGCACATTTCAAAGTTATGCCCTGTATCAAAATATAGGAGATATATTAAAGAGGTAATTCTTAGAAAACATATGTCAATTACTATTATCTGCAAAAAAATGTTATTTTTCAAAATAAAGACATTCTCATTTATTCCAGAAACAAAATACAAATACACTACGTTGGCCGTCTCTCCTACTATGGTAGGATAGATGACGTACCATAGGTAGTACACCTCTCCTCTGTGAAGGTAACATGGCTGATCTACATGAAACTTGGCTATGTCTACGAATCCAACTTTAACGACAGCTGGAAATCTTTCATTTCAATTGAAACTAATATAGTATATAAAAAAATTTACTAAGCGTTATGAAAATACACGCTGATGCGAATAAATGTTCCTAGAACCCAGAAGAACACACAAAATAACTGAAAAATTTTACAATATGTTCGCTTCTGATCTTTCTACTCCTCGACTAACTTCCATGACGCCACGTGGTGGTAAACAAGAGAAGTAAAGCTGCGTCTTCTCTCCTACCGTGTCATCTCTCCTAGCTTTACCCTATATGGTTTACGTATAATGGTTACTATAATGTACGAAGTTTAAAGAAAATAACAAAAAAATGAAAAAGCAATTTAATGAAGTCGAAAAGCTGCCGAAAACTTTCCCAACGTTAAGTACCTAAATAGAATACCAAATTTGAGCTTTAAGCGATTTTTTTCGTTTTTCTTAAAATATTCTGTTAAACACATAGACATGCAGACTTTTCGCTAAAAACATTTTTTTTGGTCCTCAGGGGACCTCATAACGTGTATTTCCAGTGAAAACTCAATTTCTGAAAATTTGATACGATCGCAGTACTTCCTCTTTATTAGGAGTGAGAGAAAGTAAAAATTCAAACTGAGGCTCAACAGATCCTAGATTTTTTTTTTCTTTTCTATTGAAGAAAATTTTCTATAAAAAAAATATAATTAATTTAGCAGAAAATCTATGTGAAACTTAAGTTAATTAAATTGCAATGCAGTTTAATATTCTTGTAAAGGCAGGCTAATCGTGCCAAAGTAAACATTAAGAGAACGTTCCCATCCATTCTAAAAACTAGTAGTAATTCTAATACTTTTCTCTCAGTTTACCTTGTTGATTTATAATTCGTATAATATATTCATTAACTTGTTCTTTATTTCTATTAATTTCAATGAGCTCGTCGGATACACATTAGAAAGTGCGCTAATTTGCTGTAAGCAATTACTGCACAGATTGTTACTTAACATCTGTTTTTTTTTTTATCTTGAAATTTCTGAAACACTTGATATCGAAATATATTTTTCCTCCGGAAACAAACTGTATTTAATTTCTTTCACAATGCAATAGAAAATATTGCAATTAAATATAAAATATTATCAATATTAAAAAACAGTTAAAAAAAAAAAAATACTACCCGCCGGAAGTTATATGATTATTACGTTTTCTCAGTGTGTCACTGAATTCTTCTTACATCACACATCCTCTTGGTTAGCGGCCCTCTGCTTTTATATATATATATATATATCAAGGACCTATACACACCACTATTTAACTATTGAAAAATTATCTGATCCTGTTTGGCCTATTTCGTTGATGAAAGAAACAAATATATATATACCGTAAAGTTGGGCAATATAAAAAAAAAAAATTCTTTTGACGACCGGATATGGATTACTAAAAACCTGCACGATTAACAGTGTGAACACTTCCTGTCCACCTAGAATCTTGTCGTAACAACTTAAATATTTTAGAAGACTGTATTTTTCTCTATGTGTACTATGATGTTTGTCATATATACGAGAGAGGTTTGTCATATGTGGAGAGGAATATAATGATGTCAAAAAACGGAAGTGTCTCTCAACGTGAAGAATGTTTAGGTAACGTTCCAATTATTTTGATCGTTCATGTTAAAGGAATCAATAAGCCATTAGCAAAGTGATTTGGGATTCCCGATCCAGGGGTTGAATTTTATTTCATATATTAATGCAATCATTATATTGTAAAGTGTGTTCGCTAATCCGCCTCTATCCACGACATCTGATACATAGTTAGACTTAAAAATCTGGTGTGAAACACTCATTAATGGAATTTAATAGAAATATTTTCTATAAAAGATTTTTCAACATTTACCTGGAGTTGTCCATAAAAAAGATGGTACGGGTGTATACCTGAGTGTTAACTTGGTGGCAGAGCACTCTGACACATATAATAAAGTTCAGTAGTGACTTTAAATTTGAATTTAACTGAATCGTCCCCCCTCCAGAATCTCCCAAAAATCAGTTTTTCTAGAAAATTATCATAAATAAATTAGAATTACAATTAGAATGACACGGGGGGGAGGGGCTCAAACCCAGGCCGTGCAGCCTACCCATGAAGAGGAAGCCCCCCTCTTGATTAGGCCCAGAACCTTCCCCACCAATCCTTCTTGGAGAACGATTTCCTCCGGTGCTGAAGATCTCGTATCGCAATTTGCTGATTGCAACGCAATCAAACAACAGGTGAGAGGCTACCGTCTCCTCCTCCTCCTCCTGACACAGTCTACACAAGGGCGCCGAATCAACCAATTCCATCTTGTGCAGATGTTTCTTGAACCTGCCGTGCCCTGTAAACAGGCCCATTATCAGACATATCTGATACCAGCTTAAGCCCAGGGTCTCTCTGGTTCTTCTTCTACACAGCTCTGCCATGAACATTTTGCCATGTTTTGCTCCAGTACTTAGACTCCAGTGACGATTATGTTCTCTCCGAGTACATTCTTTCAGAGACGCTCTCGCCATACTTTTTTGGCTATTCCCAGAACATCATAAATAAATGTGATAGATTTATATCTGAGCAGTTTAATATTCCATGTATAAAGGAAATCATTGTAGCCATTGTCGGGAAAACTCCAAGAAACTCGAGAATCTATTCTGTAATCTTGCACTTCCGGTTGATGGATTTTACCCGAAACCTTTGTGTCACAATGCGGTGATATTACCTAATCGAGCTTAGCGACTTTGAGCTTATTGAGATGTTTCTTTTTTGAAATATTTTGCTCACACAGACAGACACATACAGACATTTGGAGAAAGGAAGCTTTAAATATCTCGAAAAAAAGGTTGTAACGATTTCATCTAATTTTGGAATACTAAACTACACACAGATATAAGCCTGTCAATTTTTGTCTGTAAAATTTTTCTGAAAAAATTGGTTTTTAGGTGGTTCTGAGCAGTCTGAGACCTTAAAATTTAAACGTTGTGTTTGTTCAATGTAATCATTTCCCTACCTGGTAGGTTTGACACGTGTTTTTCCCACCTTCTCTATATTTATGTCAGAACAAATGTGCAAAATTTGTCCATTTTATATATAATTCTATTATGAGGAGTCGTGTGAGTGTTTCACACCAGTTTTTTTTTTTTTTTTTTTTTAAAGAGAGATGGCGCCCCACGAATGCAATGTCTTTTTATTGTCATAAATTTACGAAAATTATGCATAAATTCTAAATTAAAAAGAATATATTTTATATCTTGATCCCATATTTTTATGCATTTCATTGCGATAAGAATTTATAGAATAAACAAAAATAAAAACAAATTATTAACAGCCAGTCGGCGGTTGTGAGGGCGTGCGGGGGAAGATGGAGAGGTTCTGTTTAAAACAGGATTATGCGGGGCCAGTTTCAAGGTTGTACAAGTACATCGACCCTCCCTCCCATGGATTTGTAATTAACAGGTATCATAATCGATTCAGGTTGTACTCCCGGATCTTTTTTTTTTCTATAGGTTCGTCACGATTCCTGTAGGGGGAGCCACCAACTTAACTGGTTCGTACATCTGACTGTATGGCAGTAGTCAGGGTGGGGGCGTTACAGTGAGTGGAGAAGTTTGATAAAACTAGTGTACAAGATTTTTGAGTACTAAAGGAGGAAGACTTATCTAGCAGTGGTTAATGCATATGATTTAGTGCGGGCCAAGAAAACTAAGATATATATATATATATATACCAATTGTCCAGATGTCTATCTGGATATTTACACCTTTTCGCCTGCATTAGTTAGCTTTTTTAACATACTATATTTTATGACTACTCCGTTGATTATTACTCGGTTTTAAAATCTTCTATAATTTCAACCATATATATCGTCTGACTTAGGAAAAGTTCAGAGTTCAATCATCTGTTGAGGATACATTTTTTTTTCTCTTCTGAAACTGCCCACTTCCGAAATAGAATTACACGTTTGATACTGGTGAAACCGATGAGTATGTTTTTCTTTCTTACTGCATGGAATTAACAGAGCCCACAAAAATGATCTTTTGCTATATACTGTTAAGTATCCATGAAGAAATTTCAAAATTCCCTGGATGGATAAAAAGTGATCTTTCAGGCTTCCACGGACGCTAAATACAAGTCTGATAATGACCTTCAGGCTTCCTGGTTTTGTTATAATCCCAAGTTTCGTCTATTTTTAAAAATAGACTTCTTTTTTGGTTGGTTACTGTTTTTAAGTTTTAGAACCAACACTCGCAAAAATCGAAATGATTAGATATAAAGTAATAGAAGAATGGAGCCCCTTGAAGAATTTTCCCTTCTCTTTTGCTTGCGAATGGCTTTAGGTGGCACTTAATTCCTGCTTTCCTTTCCGCTCTATCGTAAGATCAGGGGGTTTACGTATCCCAGCCCCTTGCTCTGTTGTTGAATGTACAGCCTTGTTTTGTTCTGGAAACCAAATATTTTCTCTTTTTGTTGTTTAATACTGTAACTTTCTCTTCTAGAATGGTGAAAAGAAAGAGAAAATAACGGGTTTCCTGAACGAAAGCTGTGTACCATCAACACCAAGGCAGTGTGAAAGAGAATTAGTCTTGCGATAAATCACGTGCAAGCAGGGATGAAGATGAAAATTATACTACAGCCAATCACGGCGAGAGAAAGGGAGAGAAAGTTGAGCACCAAAACTCTGTACGATTCTTGACAAAAAAAAGAATGTAACCAAGGTTTATCCTGAAGAAGCCTACTATAATATGGGCCAAAAGCGTTGGTCTTGGATCTTGGGAAAGTCAAGGAGATATATTCTGACTTGGGAGAAGTATATTAGTTTGTCGTGAACCTTCTTTGGAAGGAATTGGGCTAGCCACGTTTTCTGGGCTCTTCACGTCGTTGCGAGTATCACACTCTATTTAACCTACAAGAAAGCCACAGTTGATCTTTGTAGGTAGCATGGATTTAGCTAAATAGTTCCCTCTTCCTGCACCCTTCTCTACACCCATCTACAATACCGGGGTACAGTTTTAGAACTGCGGTCAAAGAAGCCAACGAACGTCTCTATATTCCAGCTTTGATTCTAGGAGAAGAAGCACTGTGATAAATGTTATCAACTTTTTAGCCAATATTGAGGGAGAGTTTATTTTTTGACATGATAGAAATCTGCAAATAATACGACACCATTTGTCTCACAAGGTTTTGTTCGATTCTTTTGTATTGTGATATAATTATGTATTAAATTTTTTTTTTAAAGTTCCAGTTTTTTTTTGTTTTGTTTGTTTAAAATGGTAATATTGAGTGTATTATATTTTCTAAGAAATTATAGAAAAAAAAAAGAAGAAAAGAAAAGAAATGTCGAAACAATAAATGAATGTGACAAATTTTGTGTGTAAAACTCTTTGAATATAATATGAAACACGTTTAAAAGGAAGCTCTCCATCAGTAGAGATAATAACGGTAGTTTCCTGTCCACAAGGAATATTATCATCAAATACCAAACTCTTCATTAAGTGGAAGGCCTGTTTTAAGTTGTTTTTTTTTTGTTAATTCCTTTTTTTTTTCTTATTTTTTCAACAACTTCTAGAATGATTGCATAGGGAAGGAGAACAAGAGCGGCAGCATTCTTTTCAGTTTTCTGGTTTTATTTAATTATTATTTCATTTTTTGTTTCCAGTTTTCTACGTCACAACCATTTTGTTTTTAAAATTTTCCTTTCTCTGAAATTACGTTGTATAAATTTATGTGCGGGGGAATTTTGAGTTTGCTATTTTTATCATTGACCACATTCATGAATAAAAAATAGCTATATAAGGAAAAATGAGACTCTATCATATCAAGTCACGGTTTCGGGCGAACGCCTATGTTTTACATACAGACTGTTTCAGTAAAATGGTAATCGATCTGGGGGGAAAAAAAATCGCTTCATAATATAATTGTAAGTCGATCAAATATCGAATATCGAAGTGAGCGCGCTAGAAGGGCTAAAACACTTTATATAAGATAAGAGGCGGAAGGTTGCTTGTTTATTTACTATTTTTGGCGTGTTTCATTTCTTGCTTGGTTTAAATTCATTTTATATAAAAGTCTTTTTAAACATGAAAATGTCTGGCTTTTGTTAGCATTGTAGTTTTCCCAACTACGTAGTGCATGTAACCTCTCAGCCGATGTTCAAAAAATTTTGGTTGACCTATTATAATTGAATCAAACTGAAAAAGTAAAAAATTACCACATATTATGTGGTGTGGAACATGACTGCAATTATTACAATTTTAGATGGGCCTTGGCATTGCATATAATTTATATATGATTCTTTTTAGAAGATGAATGTGACAGACATCTCTGTCAGCCTCTAAGAAAACTTAAAGGAGTTTAGCATAAAGTATATATTTCCTTCAGTTATTATTTTTGTGTGTGGGGAGGAACCATACCGTATGCTAAACTCGACCAAGCCCCACTAGGCCCGGTATAAGTACCCCAGTAAAACAACAAACCATGTCTACTGTCCGGGTCTAACCCACCTAAGATTCACTTCAGTTCGAACAAATTGGACAATTACCTCAAAGGGAATTAGCCTTAAGTTCTTACACAGACATCCTGATCCGACCGAAGGTCCTGAACCTCATTTCCTCACAGCCAAGGCAATCCGTCATAAAATGGATGCATGTTTCCTCCTCTGTCTCAGAGACTCTATAAAAGGGATCCTTAAATCAACCTTGAAAAAATTGTTTCAAAATAAAAGCAATGCTGATAGGTAATGAGGTAGCCGACACCCTGGCAAGAGAGAAGGTACTGCATCTCCTCTCTTAGGGCCAGAGCCCTTTTGCAGAGTCAGCGACCAAGTTTTCTTAGAAAAAATCAAGAAGAAGGAGATGGCGAAAAGAGAGCTCGTCTCTGGAACACTCTCCCGGGACTGAGGCAGGCCAAGGTCTGTCTGGGAGGCCATAACCAGGAAAGTTCGAAAGCCTGCATCAGTCTGAGCAAGAACAAGATCCGTATCCTTACGGGATTTCTTACTGGGCACTGCAGACTCAGGGGACATCTAGGGGAAGCTCGGCCTAGAAGATAACGATTTGATAGTTCTGGGTCCTTACCAGGTAGGCGAGGAGGAAATATCCAGCCTAGAAGCCTCCAGGATCTTGGGATTTCTTAGGGAGCTCAACCTGGAGAGGGTGCTGTAGATGAGCAAGCACCAATAGATCATCAAATGGTCGCAGTACAGAATTCTCTCTCTCTCTCTCTCTCTCTCTCTCTCTCAACAAAAAGTTGATATTTGTGCAGTTTTTCAAATTTGAAGTAAATCTTGCATTTCTTGTTGGAGTTATTTCCAAGAAAATCTCAATGAAATTTAAAGAAAAAAAAATCATTAAAGTGTCGGACTTCTGTTGGCAGCTTTTGATTGAAACTTACTTTTGTCGGATGAAGATACCTAGAATGGAATATTAAATTTAGAGCTCACTGTGCCTTTATTTTCTTTTTGAATAATGTATTCGGGGGGGAGGGGCGCTCAACACCTAATTTAGAACATCTAATAAGATCGCAAAAGAAACTTTCATCTTAGTTAAGAGAAAGTAAAAAAAAAACATAAATAAAGAATCGCATTATGTAATAAATGTAAAACATAGGTGATTGTGACTCATTTCAATTAATATACTACTATATGCTAAAACAATAAAAGCGGTTAAACAATATGTAGACACGGAATTAATGACATTTACATTAATAATGATTAATGGATTTATAAAAACCAATTAAATAATATTTTAAATAAACACTTTAAGGAGTGGGAGAAAATGAGAAAAAAACTGTATCACAAAACCATGTGGTATTTACAACGGCCTACACTCTTCTTGTTGCTACGCCTTTTATTATTATTTTTTTTTTATATTCCCTATATATTTTATAAGTTGACTTGGTAGACAGACATACCTAGTAGTAGGTAGATGCTCTTCCCACGGATGCAGAGTGAGGACCTGTTCTTAGGATATTTAAATCTTTCTCCGTCTCTCTCGCTGCCAAGCTTTACCAACACTAACCAGATCTCTTTAATAATCATTTTATTTAATCGATTATAATAACATACTTGCACATATATTATATAAAACGTTATATATATATATATATTATATATATATATCACAGTTTGATTGGTTGGTTGGTGCCCAGAACGGGGGAGAAAAAAGATGATAGGGTTATTTGAATGAACAAAAATTTTTAAACAAAAACTTTCTTATGATTGATTATTTACAATTTTATTACAATGATAATATAAATAAATTATTTTATGTTTGATATAAACATTACGATGAAACATATTATTACAGCCATATTCTAGTTATAATTATGTCCAACAGAAAAAAGAAAAAAGATTAAAAAAATAAGCATGTCCTAAATTGGTTGAAATTTGATTGCAAAAATATTTAATTTGAGAGCCACCATAAATAATGATTATTATGTAATTTCTTAACTGATTGTTGGTTTGTTCTGGCGATAGAAAAATGCCTGTACTAAAATATTACCTAAAAAATATTGATAAAAAAAATAAATAAATAAAGGGGTACAGATAAGGCATGACCGCAGAAAATTTATCTGCACAAAGCTGTCTACAAAAAGAAAAAAGAAAAACTAAAAAGGTCAAAGTAGAAATGTTGCTGTCTCTTCTGAATAAGACAAAACTTGGCCTATTGTTAACAACAATACATCAAATAAAGAAGGTATTATCCAAAAAAACAATAAATATAATTCATTTAATATGTTAGTTGTTGATCCCAATACTCTTCAACCTCTACTGCTCGGACATACCTGAACCTACTAAAGCGACATTAACTACCTACGCGATCGATACCATGTTAGCATCATCCAATGCAAACATGAACGAAAGCATCACTGACCTTACTTACAAACATCAATAGACTGTATATCTAGCTGGTTTCACCAATGGAAGCTAAAGTTAAACCCATATAAAACTGAAGCGAAATTCTTCGCTCTCTGGCGGTTTCGAAATGAAGATCTTCGCCTACTAACACTTGACAACCAGGAAATTCCCTGTAAACAAAAAGACCAAGGAGTGCGTTATCTGGGCGTAATCTTTAATACAAGACACCCGGAGACTGCACATTAACACTAAACTGCAACAAGCATACACCCGACTGAAACAGTTATACCCGCTTATTAACAGAAACACTCTTGCATCATACCAATCTCAAAAAACACTCCTTAGACCTCTCCCGTATGCGCCTGTCCAGTTTGGATAACTGCTAGCAACACATTGACAAAACGATTACAGACTTTCCAAAATAAGGTACTGCGAATTGCACTAAACGCTCCCTGGTTTATCAGAAATACAAGAAACAAACAGAGAACTTGACATGCCAGATATATACACACACACGGCTCTCACACTGACTCAGCCATGCTGTGCTGTTTCCTCCTCATTTGGACGAAACTTGTATGGACTATCCCTTGTCAGGCCCTTGCCGATGCATATGTTTATTGAGCCTACAGTGGCCCAGTGGGCAGGACTACCATCTTGGGGATGGCCACTCGGCCTTGTTGGAGCAGCTCTGTTGCAAGCTGTAGCGCATAGCTCTTAAAGGTAAATCGGTTGACCGGAAGTGCACCTTGACACAATAAGTTTTTGTGTTTTTAGGATTTTTTTTGGAAAATGATTATGATTATCTTTAAACTTGGTGTATGCTAATTGCACAGAGAGAAAAAAAAAACCTATGACGTTACAGCCCATGAAGGGCCAAGGCTTGCCAGATGGCGTGTGGGAGGGGAAGCGTGTGGTAAGTACGCCAGAGTTCCCACGCCGTTTAGTTCCGGCCTTCGCTACCTAGGGCGCTACTAACTGTAGCTTTCCCACTTTTCAAACGATGCTGGGTGAACACCGACTCTGCCCTCACGGGAAACGAACTCTGAATCCTCGCACGAAAAGCGAGTGCGCTAGCCACTAGACCGGACAGCGTGAGGACATTGCTCAGATATGTTCTTGTAACATTTTTTCGCAAAGAAAAGAAAAAAAAAGAAGAAGAATTTTAGAATGTTCTCCGGAATTTGTGGCATTTAGTTTCCAAAATTATTTGTGTTTGTTTAATGTTGGCGCTATATCTAGGGGGAGTATAATGTAATCACATTCCTTCTACCTCCTTTTTACCTTGGTTAGGTACTTGCCTTTTCCTTCCTGTATATTTACGTTAGGCCAACTGAATGAAATTTGAAGTATTAATGAAATTTGCACATTTAATAATATTTGTAAGAGAGAGAAGAGAAAGTCGTGTGAGTGTTTCACATCAAATTTTTTTATTTATTTTTTTTTTTTTTACAAACAGTTGTAAAGATTTCGAAAATTAAAGTCTATAGAACTTCATGGAGATGATATAAAATCACCAGAATATTAGGCCAAAATTATATGGTTCCCATAGAGAAGAAAAAACTCTTCCTTCACCTATAGTTAGTTGTTAACTAGTTACTACGTCCTTGTATGACCTCCATGTAATTATTTTGCACAATGAGCTCTCTCTACCTTATCTAAACTACAAAACAATACATTTTTATGGATAGTATTGACCTTGTTTTTTGGCCCATTATAATTTAATTTTTACATTTTTATAAACAAAAAATGAAAACTGGATATAAAAGTTTTCATAATTTTTTTTTTTTGTGTGTTAATTCCACTCACTAATTTTTCTATTAAAAAAAAAAAGAAAAGAAAGAAAAAACTTTTTAGGTTAATTATACATAGCTGGAGTTCATTAATTTATTTTAAAATTTAATTGTTTTAATTGTTTCATTATAACAACGAACTAGGTGACCTAATATTTAGGTTATTTATTATGATTATTTTTTTTTTCTTTTAAATGTCAATTAAATTGAAGTTTCTCATGACAAAATTCTAAATTAAATATTACTTCAGTTTGTAAAATGTTTTTGTTTCACCTTCAAGTGTGTGTACATATATTTTTTTTTTTTTAGTAATCTTGACAAAAGAAACTTGAAAAGGTCAGATCGAACTTAATATCAGTGTTTTGGTTTCGTTATTAAAAAACATTAAACATTATTTTCGAGTTACACCCTAGTTTTGAACCTAGATTGTTTTTTTGTTTTTTCTCAAGGTCGGCTAAGTTATTTTATAAATACATAAAGACCTATAGATAATAGATTTATTATTATCAATGTGTTTCTTTTATTTATTTTAATACAAATTAAAAGTCTGATGTGTGAATCCAATCACATGATTATTTATTTAACAGAGAAATTTTATTTAAAATTATAAAGTTTTTATTTATATACTTTTGAAGGACAAATCTAACGTCATCGCTTTATCACAAAACTCATTATAATTCGTTTTCCCCGAAAAAAAAAAATAATTACAAATAAAACTTGATTGTGCGTGTGTGTGTGTTTGTGTATTTCGACAATATATCGAAATAATCGCAGGAAGCAGCAAACTTGATATTCATTTTTTATTTTAGATACCCCCACCATATCTCACAATAAGATTTTCGTAAAAAAAAAAAAATCCATTAACCGGAAGGGAAGTACGACTTTAAATAATTTTTTTTTTTTTTTCAATTTTTCGCGATTTTTTTTTTCAAAAATGGCTCTCCAAAGACTTAATTAAATTTTAAAAGTATTTTTTCAAAAAAAATTTTTTTTTTAGGGGGAGTGTTCTAGGAGAGGGGGAAGCAACATTGAGCTTCCTAGTTCCAAAATTTGAAGAAAATTGTTTAGCAGGAAGGGCGATTTTTACTGAGGAAGTTTTTGGAATTTTCTTCAAAACGCTTCAATGAATTGCACAAACTCATTGCACAAATAAAAAAAACCTATTTCTCTTTTATTTGAAACATTTCTAACGGAAAAAAAAATTATTTTAGACATTTCTGAGGAGTCTGCGATGACGTGACGTTGTATTTCAAATATTTGTAGTCTTTGGGTGTAGTAAGTAATTCCGAAGCCATGATTCTTCATGATGGAGGAGCCGCTTTCAGCTCTGTTTAAAGGTCTGCTTAAAAAAAACGACGATATTTGAAAACGTGCTGTAACGTTTTTGTACGAGGATTCACAGTAGACCTCATAGTATCTGTACTCCACAGATTGATGATTCATTTTTTTTTTTTTTTTATTTAATTTTAGAAAAGAGAAACTTGAACTTGGTAAAAAAAAAAAAAAGAAAAAAAAAGAAAGATAGAACCTCCTAGAGAGAGTAATCCTTTCACATTTTAACTATTTCAACATCCATTGAGGATGATTCCTTTCTTAATCTTAATATGGCCGTCAATCAGCTATAATAAAATTAAGTACAAATAGATTATTATATAATCAACTTTATTACATATGCCCCAGTTGTTTCATTAAAATATTTTTATCTATCTTATTTTATATTTTTCATCTTTAATTTTAAAGAACAGGTGTTTCTAGTCCTACACAAAAGTTTCTCACACGATGTGTGTTGCAATTGATTGCCTCCTACATGAGGACAGACACCTCTTTCTTAATATTAAAATAAATAAAAAATATTTTATGGGATATTCAAATAAATTTATTCTTTATTAATAATATTATTATTTGCTAAAAATTATTTTTGGCATGTGAAATTTATATATGTGATATATATTCGTTGAACCTTTCTTTCCTTGAAGGAAAAAAAATATTTATTTATTTCAATTCCTCAATTATATTTCTGTATTTATTTTCCTATTTATATTGGCCTTGCCCAGGGCAGTTTTATTTTTAATATCGTTTAACTTATGCGATATAAAACAAAACCTGAACATAACGATCTTTCTATTACTGTAATTCTTTTTGCTAGTTATTTGGCTCCAGAGTTTGAATTGTTTATTAAATATTTAGCCGCGAGGGGGGGAGTTAATGATTTTTAGCGCTTTAGGGGATGCATGTTTACGTTTCAATTCTTCCAGAACCTCTTAAAATGATTTTTCTCGAAAAAAAATGTCTCAAAAATTTAGGTAGGTACTATATTTGAGTAGTTAACGTTATCTAGTTTAATGAAATCGTCATCTTTGAGATAATCGCTCTTAACACACAAACAAAAATTAGAGAAAAACGCCAATTTTTTGGCCATTCAATTTTATTTACTTTGGGAATTTGACTAAGAATTCAATTCTCCTTACAAATTTTTTGTTTGTTTTTGTTTAAATGATAAAACTATAATGGAGTTGATGAGGAGAGAATTTGGGATTGATTAATAAGATAAGATCTGAAGACACTGTTATAATATGGCTATAAGTCTACACCAACTGCACTGGACTGTAACGATTTCATAGAATAAAGGAGTAGAGTAGAGTTATGACACGATGCGATGTATGTTGAAACTGATAGATTGATTGATCCATGTCTTGATCTCTCACTGACTTATATACAGGTTCTCCTCACTCTAGCCTGCTTAAGTGAGAGAGTACGAGAGAGAGTCTGTTTTCTCTCGGTCGGGCTTGGCTCTCTCTCTTGCCGTTACATCCATCAACTCCATTATAAACAGTATAAAATGTCGACTGTAAGATGTCTTGCAGGAGATCCAAACTTCACCGCTACCCCAGAAATTGCTCTAAATCCTATTATTAACCCGGAAAACTATGTCAAGTAATCCACATTCAAGTAGGGTAATTTTGATTTAAATATGTTTAATTTATGTAAAGTTTCGAGACATTCTTTAGAACAATTTTTGAGAAATTTGAAAAAAAAAACGAATATTAAGTTTGAGCTACATGAGGTTTTTTTTTTTACTTTTTTTTATTGTCGGTAAAATGAAGTGCCGGTAATGATCGTGTCAAATTTTCGATATTCCGGTTTCACCGGAAATACACGTTTTGTGAGGTCGCCTAAGGGTCAGAGAAAGTGGTGTGTGTTTTTTTGAGAGCGGGACAGCACAAGTACGAAAAATCATAAAAAGTTCAAATTTAACGTTTGGTTGATTTTAAGATCAGTAGAATCGGACAGGAAGTTATCTGATAAAATTTATCAACCGGAAGTACATCTTTACTGAATGGATTTTTTTTTTTTTTGTGTGTGAATTTTCTCGAAAACGCCTCCAACGAATTTCTATAAGCTTATTATATCAACTAAACATATAAAGAGGTACAACTTTTATTTGTAACGTTTCTCCAGGAATCTTCATTTGAAGGGGCTTTTGGGGTACGGTTGGGTTTACGTTTTCCTCTAAAGTACTATTTTAGTTGATTATACAAATTCTACCATCTAAATAATATAAATTAAAATTTCAAATTTGGACTGCTTTTAGTGAACACATAAAAATATAAATAATATTTTTAATTGAAACATCTTCCCTAAAAAAATGATTTTAAAAGTGTTTAGGGGGATCTGTCAGGTACGTTTTAATTGAAATTACGTAAGCTTTGTTGGCCTTTCAGAGGGCACTCCATATCTCCGCTAAAAATAAAAGTTTATTTTATTTTTGTTTAAGGTCAGAGAGATGTAGTTCATTTTAAGATGAATGATTCAAACTGAATAATATTAGTTCGTGAGTGTATGTTCGTGTGTGTAGTGCCCGGATGTATGTTGTACTTCCAATAGCAATATACAACATTCCCCTACACTGTTGTTCTCCATCATCAGTTCTATCTGTGTATGCATATGTATATATATATATGTTATAGTACAGTCGCGCGCACACCTACACATTACAAAGAATGTAATTACACTAAGAATGACGTCACAATGTGATGTACTAACAGCCTCATGTCTTCTCTCTATCAGAACAATGCTTTTTTTTTCCTTTTTTTTTTTTTTTTTTATATGACCACGCCTCATCTCTTTCTTTTTCAAATCATCTCAATTAAAAACAATGGACTGTTCTCTCTTTCTGTTGTATTCTGTAAGCAGCTAGAAAATGGTTATAATAATTGTTACTACTAAAACTTATTTCAAAATAAAGATAAGTTCCTAACACACATTTCAATAAATGTTAATCTTTAGATCATCATTTAAGGGCAAATCAGAAAACCATTGGCGCTTGAACTATCACCCGAAGATTGATTGGAAAGCTTCGAAAAAAATGACGACAGAACATACCAGTTTTCTGTAAATTTGGAATTCTATCAATGCTTCTAATGTACATTAATTTTATGTAGATGGTAAAAGCATACATTGTATTGAAGTGGTACTTTAGAGTAAAGCATAACGCTACTGTTACCATAGAAAGTCAATTTTCCCGGTGACAATAAAAGTGATAGGAGCATATAGATGTATAGTTAGTATACGATCTTTGAGGAAAAACTGAAGAAAGAAAAAAAAAAAAACCCAAAAACTATTCAGTAAAGGCGCACTTCTGGTTTTGATGGATTTTTCCCGAAACCTTCGTGTCTGATTCGGTGGTGGACATACAGACATATAATACAAACCATTCATTCGCTAAACATATTTTTCGTATTCAAAACATTTTTCGTTTTTTGGTGAAAACTCAATTTCGAAAATATGATCCGATCGCGATACGCTTAGGAGTAAGAGAAATGATTTTCGGAAACAGTTTATATTTTTTCTGAAAAATTAGTTTTAGAAGTTTTTTTTGATTTAGGTGAGATTTCGGGTTCCCCTCTATAATGCCATGCAAGTATAATATACGGTTTTCCATCACCCAGAGATTTTTAAATATTTAGTTTAAAAATCTTGACTTTTAAGTAAATTTGTTAAAACAGATTTTTTTCACATAGGATTACTTCCGTTCTAAAGCATTTTGCGTTCTTTGTAGCGTGTGTCATTTATTGTCGTTTAACTCCTTCTTTTGTGACTTCCATATTTCATAAATTATTTAATGATATTCAATCCAAGTTAATAGACGACCACAAGATTGGGGAGCAGGATTTAGTAATGGTATAAAACGAGGGAAAGTTTATTCTGCAAAGGATAAAGGTGACATATTGACATTTGCTTTCATTTGAAAGCTTCCTGAACACGAAGTTGTGCAGGATTATATTCTAAAAGAATTTCTTATATTTCTTAGTCAACCCAATTTCAGCGCGTGTTATTTTTTTTTAAGTTTCTCTTTCAATGTTCCTTAAAGAGGAAATCCGGCTATTGAAGCAACGGGTAGCACATAGATTTCAAGTAATTCAGCTTTATGTTCGCTTAGTTTTTCTTCTAAAAAGTCTTCAACAATTTTAGCTTGATTCAACATTCTAGTTTAGATTTTGTCAGCCATGACTCAGAATAGAAATATAATAAAAAATGGGGCAGTGGTTACAGCAGCTCAATGACTAGCTGATTAACTAATAATTCTGGCTTCTACGCAGATCTGGAGACCCTAAAGCCGCCTGGGTGGAATCTCGCTTTTTGCTAGGCCCTTCGCAGTGGCAAAGTTTCTTGATCGATGTCTGTTCCTCAGTTGCCCAGCAAAATTTGCAATAACCCAATAGGCTTATATGCTTGCCTAGTCTACATTGCTTAGTCAACAGGTCCCAACCACAAAATGGTGTGTTTTTTGTTTGTTTTTTAATGGACGGTCACGAAAGCGAATGGATTCGCATCATGGTGCTCACGTGGACAACTATCAACCAATCAGTTTCAACGATTGTCGCAACTAGAGCGACAACCCACTATAGACAGCACCCATAAATAGTTGTTGCAATTGGTGATTGAACACAATGCACCCAGTGCAACTGGCCGATCACACTCGCCACCGCCACCTTTCTGTCTGGAGTGGCCGGATGTCACTTTTGAAAAGTGCATGTTCCCTTTTTCACCGGTGACTTTTCTTTTTTCCTCAAAATTTGCAGACATATTTTTTTTTAGAAATAATTTCATTTATTTTTATGATGTAAATTTTTTATTAATCACGAAATACAAAGTGCTTTGATCAGTTAGATGTAGTTTAAATAAATATTTACAGAATAAAATTGAGAAATCTGAATTTCAGAAACTATTGTCGAATTTCAAGAAAATACAAAATAATCAATTTTTTTATATTTGATCAATTATTAAAATTTTGGTATTTTATCCGTCGTAGCATACATATTTATTTTCTTCCTGACCGGTTTCGAATTTTCATCCATCGTCATAGCAGATTCACCTAGTTCGCATAGAGAGAGCTTGTTGGAACCAACAAGTGTGAGTAACAAGTAACAGAAACATTACGTTGAAGTGAACTTCCTACACGAACTTGGTGAATTTGCTCTGACGATGGATGAAAATCCGAAACCGCTCAGGAAGAAAATACATATGCATGCTAGGACTGATAAAATACCAGATGTTATCCAGCATTGCGGATCCATCCACATATTCAATTAAAATTTTGTTCGCTCAGTTTTTTTTTTTTATTACTTCCTGGTCAAAATGGCAATTAAAGAAGTGTTTTCATTAATTAATATAAATGATGCGGAAAAAAGTGTTGTTGATATTTTGTTAATTATGGTATTGTAGAATAGAATTTAGTTTTTTTTGGACAAAACTTGTAGTATGGTTGTTTGTCGTTGATATGTACTTCAAGTAACCACTAAAAAGTCATGCGCGAGTGGTCGGCACCAGCGACTGCATAACTACTCAACAACCACTAAACATTCGCACAGATGTGGTCCGCGTGAGCTTACCCTAAAAGCTCCACACAACTGGTTGAGCAAGTCTCCCATAAGATATTGCCAGGATTTCTTTCCTAATGAACTTTTTTTTGGCCTGCCTTTAGCCAGTATGATATTCATTCACAAGCCTCTGATCTGTGCAAATCCAGGCTTTAAAAACTGCTCTGAGAACGCCGCAAGAAGATTCCGGATTCACAAAAATGATCTCTCGAACCTTCCAACGCCATTTCATCCGCTTTCTCATTGCGAATATACCCTGCATGCTCTGGCACCTAGGAGAGAGTCAACTTGCAGACATGAAATTTATGAATGAAAACCCAATTGACACACCATTCCAAATAGACAACATATGTTATCATTTATGAAGTTTTATTTGTAAGTTTCTATATTGGTCGTGCTTGTTTTACTTAGCCGTTATTCATTGTATTTGTGGTTTAAATCAAAGAATAGTGACTCCATTGTTTAAGAAACATGCACCTGGTAAATCATATTTTAAATAATAAGATCTTAAAAAAAAAACATATGCTTACGTTCAGCATAATTATTATTAATTAAGGTAATCACTGTCCTATAGTTTTATAACATTAAAACACGCTATCTTAAAAATAATAATAATAATAATTTTTTAAAACAGCTGTTTTATACTCATGAGTATTTGAGTCGTGTGGGATCTATAATGCAAAAAATAGTGAGCAGCAGGGGAGGGGGAGCAGCATATATATATTATATGTACCAGGCATTATACTATGTTTATATATGCCCATATTTTTTGATATACGATGTTAGCGTATGGTAACACCATATGGTGACCAGAAGTTTCTCTAAAGATACGAACCAATGTACTGTTGGTTTAAAACAACAGTACTAATATTGTTGAACTTTTTAAGACAAAGATCTTTTATAATAATCGTCATCAATTGCATTATATGTTGCAATTATATCAATATGTTTTACAAGTGCATCAATGTGGCTGTAAGAAATGTTCATTGCTACTTTATCGTTCTTTCTTATAAACCTTATTACTTCCAGAACCTTTCTTATAAGGTTGGGGGATCCCCATATGTGTTTGATCTAATTTTAACTTCATCATTTTGTTTAGTCTCTTATTCTTTTATAATTTGATTGTGGATTAATAAATGAAAACAAAATAAATATGGTGTAAAACACGAATTAATCCTGAAAAAACAAAACTCACAGTTCTAATTAACAATTTTTTTCCCAATTTAGTATCGATACAAAAATTGTGGGGGGAAAAATAGAAAAGTTGCAAACACGATTATCGGATTATGATCGATTCCTTCCAATGTCCAAGTGAAATAAAAAATTTGAGCTTACTTTGCTAGTTTCCGTTTTTTTATATTGAATTATTTCACTCGGACACAAAGATACAAGTGGTTCCGCTATTTTATTTTTTTACTGAAATGTATTTCCGGTGAAGTTTCCATTTTAACAATATGACAAGATCGCAATATTTCTTCTTTTGTATTAAGGAAAAATAAAAAAGAAATTTAATTTATGGAATTTCCATTAATTGAATTATATAACAATAAATTTTTTAAAATGTTGCTCAGCAACTTATTTATTTAACTTATAAATTTGTCTTAACTGTCCCGATATAAAGGAATTCCCAACTGGAGTATTACAAGCAATATACTTATGAAATATTCTTTAAATGAGTATGTCACATGTCATGCGCAATTGACATAGTTGGCATCAAGTTTTGAACAAAAAAAAAAGTACTTTCTTTATATTCATATTATGTAAGAGACATGTTGACCATTGTGTTCGGTATTTCCGGCGTGTAGATGGCGCTTTGCTCTCCATAGTAAAAAATAAATAAAAAGAAAAAACTAAAATAAGTACTACTTCATATTCTAGTGCAATATGATCGTATTTAATTAGTTAAGACATTCGCCGAATTAATGACGTATTAGAAACATGTGGGTATTTCATTAGCGCGAGGACATTGGAATGTTTCAATAGAAAAATGACCACGCCCAACTCCAGAAGCCCCTCTCCTCCTCCTGTCCAAAAAAAAAACCTAGGAGGTAGTAGTTAACTATATTAATTGTAACTACTTCCAAATTACGCTACGGTCCAACTAACCGGTTATGTGTTTGTGTGTGTTCGAGGAGCATATATGAACCGCACAGTTCGAGTCTTCTTGGTTCCCCCACCAGCCTGCTATAGTTTGTCTACTATAAGTTTATACTATTCCTTACTACTTACTACCAGCAGCCGCTACTATTACGACTGCTATCTTCCTCCTAACCTGCCTTCATAATCCGGTTTTTACCATATAAATCTGACTCATTTCTAAGAACAGGCGGGGAACAACCTCCAGACGGCCTCTTTTGTTATTTATTTTTGTATTGAAAAAAAAATTTGATAATTTTTTTTTTTAAATCATTTTTTTAAGACCTTTTAAAGGAGGATATAGTCTGAAATATTTTTCTGCCGTTTAATATACACCTGTCTAAACTTTATTTCCTTTATTTATTCATTTTTTTTTTTTAATTTATAATTACCCTGATCTGCAGCCAGTATTCCTTCAGATGCACTTAGTATTTGCCTTTACATTCGCAATTCATTTAAAAAACTAATTAATTGATAGTTTTACAAATTCAAGTTCAGTTTCATGTAATCTCAAATTCAAGTTCAGTTTCATGTATGCTTAATGCTTCTCCAGACTTATTCCTTTACAAAATACACCATCTACTTGTGCGCTGTTATTATTTTGCACAATTTAATTGAATATTTATGTCATGTTCCTGGCCTATATCAAGTTTTTCTCCCCTAGACTTTGTGCGAGGCAGCAGGAAGATCTTCTTATGACAGAGTACCCTCAGGGGACCCTCATCAGGGGAGAGCAAACAACTAAAGTTGACTAGACCACAATCTATAAGTCTACAATTAATTAACATTAATTAAGAAGTAAAATTAAAACGGTTACCAACATTATAGAAATTGTTGAAACAAATAAAAAGTTTCTGTACAATTATTGCTTCCTTTTTTTTTATTGTTACGATATGATGTTATTGTTTTTATTGTTCATAGCAATAATAATGATGAAGGTAAGAAATTTGACGGAAATAATTAATATTATATGTAAATTATAATGGTTTATTGTTTATCCAGCCAGTTGTTTAATATAAATAAATTATTGAAATTCAAAAACAAACAAAAAATGAAAAAATGCATATTTCATCTTGAAATGGAAATTTTTTCACT
Organism: Triatoma infestans; assembly: GCA_011037195.1. Classification (NCBI taxonomy): domain Eukaryota; kingdom Metazoa; phylum Arthropoda; class Insecta; order Hemiptera; family Reduviidae; genus Triatoma; species Triatoma infestans. Next base: position 34,007 of record JAAEAF010009644.1, read on the forward strand.
TAATTGGCTTTTAGTAGAAAATGATTATCGATTGTGAGTCATTCTTTAGTTCCAATTAAATGAAGTCTTCTGATCTCCTCCCTGTGTACCAATATTAAGTGGAAAGTTTCTTTATTTATTTATAAATCACAAAGATTCACATTTTTACTTTTCTCTTACTCCTAGTGTCAAATTTCTGAAATTCAGTTTTCACCGGAAATATTTGTTTTGGAGACCTCCTGAGTATGGATGGTTGGATGGATCTCAAAAATGAAAAGTTACAGGAAGCGCAAACTCGGTATTCTGCTTTAGGTAACTTGCCATAGCATTTAACGCAAAGGTTTTGGGCAAAATCCAGGCAACCGGAAGTGTGACTTTACTGATTGTCTTTACTTTCTGTTACTCTCAGTAAGAGGAAGTATTGTAATCGTGTCAAATTTTCGATATCCAGTTTTCACCGGAAATATCCGTTTCGAGGTCTCCTGAGTCCAAAAAAGTGGTTTTTAGCAAATGGTCTGTCTGTGTGGGTGTACGTACGTATGTGAACAGCATAGCTCAAAAACGAAAAGTCGCAGATAGTTCAAACTTGATATTCCGTTGGGGTATCACTAAGGGAACCGCGGCAGTAGGTCAGCAGTCAAAATTCCTCGACCGGAAGTACTACTTTACTGAATTTTTTTTCTTCACTTTTTTGCAATTTTTTCGAAAATGGCTCCAACGATTTTCTTTAAACTTGATATATCAACTACACATACAAAGATCTACAATTTTTATTTGAAACATTTCTCTGGGAAAATTCATTTAAGGGCACTTTTAGAGGAGGGGTGGTAGATTGTCCTCTAAAGTGCTATTTCAGTTTACTATACAATTCTATCATCTAAACAATATTAATTAGAATTAAATATGTTGTTGAAATTCCGAGTTTGAAAAAAATCGGCTGACCGGAAGTGTGTTTTTACTGAAATGTATTTTTCAGTCTTTTGTATTTTTTTACTTTCCTGCAATTTTCTCAGAAATGGCTCCGACAATTTTCTTCAAACTTGATATATCAGCTACACATACAAAGAGATACAACTTTTATTTGAAACATTTTTCCGGGAAAATTCATTTAAGGGCACTTTTGGGGGAGTGGTGGGGTTAGGTTTTATCTAAAGTGTTATTTTAGTTTACTACACAATTCTATCATCTAAATAATATTAATTAGAATTAGATGTGTTGTAGAAATCGCGTGTTTAAAGAAAATCGGAAATCGGACTAGAAGTGCGTTTTTATTGAAAGTAGTTTTCAATTTTCTGCTATTTTCTCTTAAGCGGCTCCAACGACTTTCTTTAAACTTTAAATATTAACTACACATGCAAAGATCTACAACTTTTATTTGTAATATTTCTCTGGGAAAAGTCATTTAAGGGAGGGACTTTTAGGGGAGGGATAGGGTTATGTTTTTCTCTAAAGTGCTATTTCAGTTTATTACAAAAATTCTATCAACTAAATAATATTAATTAGAATTAATTAGATACACCGAGTGTATTAATTAAATTTGCTCTGTGGAAGTATGTGTTATTAAAACACTGTTTTGATAAAAACATTCTGATGGGTGAACGCAACGCCCGAAAACGGTCGATGACCACAAAAGGTAAAAAATATCTCTGATGCTTTGCAGCTCTGCGTAACCAAATACAACAATTAATAATAGACATTAAAAGTCTGAGTTAATGAAAAAGTTAAAATAGAATTTCAGTTTTCAGTTTTAAAACATATAAATTTGTTCAAGTTAACTTGATGATTAAAAGAAATTGCAAAAAAAAAAAAAGAATTAAAAGGAAGTTTATATATATCTAATATTCCGGTAAATATTCATAGATATCAATATTTATCAACAATTTTTTTTTTGTGTGTGTTTTGGAGCCAACATTGAATCGGAAACATTTCCCATCCTTTCTTCAGTTAACTTTATTGGCGCCATTCTTCTTATCAGTCATGTCTGTTCGGTTTGTTTACTTCATTTGATATCAACCCATTCATCGTTTTGTTATCAATGGAAAATAGAATGTAGCTTTGCTCGGTTACCTATGTTATTATTTTATTTATAAAAATGTTATCATTTTCTCTTTGTTAAATTTCCATTGCGAAACATACACATACACAAAAAAAAAATGCATATTTCATTGAAATAATCCAATTGTATTTCTATATTTCAAATAAACTAAAACTGTTTTTAGAATTTCTTAATGAAATTTTATAAATACTTAAAACTGGAACACCCCATAACCTGATATTATTACTTTCGAATAAAATATTTTCATAATTTCACAATCTATCCAAGTTATTTGATCATCAAATAATATTGGAAAGTAAATGAAATAATCACTCAGCTATTTCCAGTTGGATTATTGCATAATTATTATTATGAACATCTTCAATAAATATTTTACTTAAAATTGTACGATAAATTAATACTTGGGAATTCTAAATGAGTATTTAAGTCACCATTTCTCTCTTTCTCTCTCTCACTCTCTCTCTGTCTCTTCTAAGAACAGTGACGACCTTACAGAAAGGTGCCAAGAGTTATGCTATTGAGAATCCGGTCTTACATATTAAATAAATATTTTTTATTTTTTGCCTTCTGAAAATGGGAAATTTGTTATAATATTAAATATTTTCTTAAGAAATATAAAATTCTTTGAATAGTTTGATTTTATTTACTTTATGATTTAGGATTTGGAAAGTTTTATTATAGTTACAAAAATACGTATACAAAAATAAGGCCCCCCCCCTAATATATAGAGCTTGAACTCGTTCTTAACAATTACAGTCATGTTTATTATACAAAAAAAATCTGCTGTAACTGTCCCTTACTGCAATTAACATAGTTTACAAAATTGACAGATTTTACCTTAAAGTGGGAAATTATTTTCAGAGCACTAACATAAATATAGAAAGATGGAATTACATTAAAATCGCAGGTGGTACCCTTGGTCTAGGTCAGTGATGGCGAACCTTTTGAGCTTGGTGTGTCAAAATTTTGAAAAATAGAAACATAATTCTCGTGGCGTGTCACTCATCAAGTTAATTATTTGTTTAATGCCATTTAAAATACAAAAGCCAAAATTATGAAACCAATAGTTTACATTTAGAGACTTGTCTTACATATTTCATTGACACTCAACATACAAAATCAAGTAATATATATATAAAATATAATTGAACAAAAACAGAAAAACAATATAAATTTATACAATTAGAAAATAAATATATATGAAAAATTAGTGACTTTTTTGGTGTGGTGGTTGGTTCCGCAGAGCTGGAAAGCATCAGAGACATTTTCCGTGGTAGCCTGCTTCATTTTGTGGTCATCGACCGGTTTCGGGCGTTCGCCCATCTTCAGGATGCGTTTTTCAGACAGTGCGACAACACAGACTTGTACAGAGCAAACTTGAGTGTGAAAACTTCACACAACTTTCTCTTACTCCAGTTCTCAAAATTATAATTGACAAATTTCATAGTTTGTGTACCAAATTTGAATGAAATTCGGCGAAAACTGAAAAAAACTGTTCAGTAAAAGCGCCCTCCGGTTTACTAATTTTCTTGAAACTGAATTTCAGCCATCTATTTATTCTAATTAATTATGTTTGGATGATAGAATTGTATAATCAACTATGATAGCACTTTAGAGAAAAACATAACCCCACCCCTCCCCTAAAAGTGCCCTTAAAAGAATTTTCCCAAAGAAATGTTTTAAATAAAAGATGTAGATCTTTGCATGTTTAATTTATATATGAAGTTTCAAAAAAAATCGTCGAAGCCATTTTTGAGAAAATTGCGAAAAAGAGAATAAATCATTTAATAAAGTGCTAAAGTAAACGCACTACCGGTTATCTAATTTTTTTCAAACTCGGAATTTCAACAACATATTTAATTCTAATTAACATTATTTAGATGACAGAACTGTCTAATAAACTGAAATAGCACTTTACATGGAAACCTAACTCCACCCCTCCCCCAAAAGTGCCCTTCATTGCATTTTCCCGGAGAAATGTTTCAAATAAAAATTGTAACTCTTTAAATGTGTGGTTGATATTCAAGTTTAATGAAAATCGTCGGAGCCATTTTTGAGAAAATCGCAAAAAAGTAAAAAAATGCAACTAGTAAAGTGGTACTTCCGGTTGAGGAATTTTGACAGATAACGTAGTGTCAGATCCCACGGTGATATCTAAACGGAATATAAAGTTTCAACTTTCTACGGTTATTCGTTTTTGAGCTATGCTGTTCAATACATACATACAAACACACACACAAACACACACAACATACCACGGACACACACCACAGACCCACACCACCGACCATTTGCTAAAACCAGTTTTTTGGAATCGGCGGACCTCAAAACGGATATTTCCGGTGAAAACTCGATATTGAAAAAGTTGACACATTACAATATTTCCTTCGACTAGGGTACGAGAAAGTAAAAAGTATCTTCCGGTTTGATGGATTTTGCACGAAATCTTCGCATCTGATGCGGTGATAGTACGAAAACCAAACTCCTCCATATTTTAGAGATATTTTGTTAGCACATACTGTGAGGGGGGGGAGGCATTCACTAAAAACACTTTTATTTTTCTCTTACTCCTAGTATCTTTATTTTGCACTCAACTATCTCATAAAAAGGAATTTCCGGTGAAAACTATCTTTCGAAAATTTGGTACTTCCTCTTGGAGTAATATTAAGAGAAATGACAATTTCGTCAGCTTGTGTGTGTGTTTGTCTGTGTGGAGTGCTTGTTTGAGTAAAACAAATGTCCAAAAACGAATAATTACAGCTGGAAGCTGTAACTATGATACACACCCTTAACAACAACCTACGTTTCAGAACAACAATTCGTAAACCGGAACCCCGACTCTACAAAAATTTTTGTTTTTTTCTGTATTACGCTATTTTCTCTTGTGTATGGCGGCAACAATTTCCTGTATACAATTGATACACTAATTATACATAAATAAGCCAATAACTTTGTATATCAAATATTTTATCGAGAAAAATTGATTTTTATAGAGGTTCTGAGGGAGATTGTGACGTTTCACTTTGTATTTACTTCCGTTTCAAAATAAAATATGATCCCACAAACTATGTTCAAAAAAATCTCTACAATAATAACTATAAACCATTATAGTAAGAAAAAGTCAGTCGTATGATGTTTTACATTAAATTTTCTTTGGGCATATCGTATATTAAAAATATAGACGCATTTTATAGATTTAAACTCAAATTACTTGTTAGTTTCTTCCCACGTTTTGTTGTCACACGAATAGAGTGATGACGTTGGCAAATATATTATAGCTGATTATCCTCAATGATGAGGTTTTTATTTTATTTTATTTTTACATATTTCCTGATAATGCATTATTGTAATAATGAAATATATTTTCCTCATATTATATCCTCACAAGATTTTTTTTTAAATGTTAATTATTTTGTAGCTTCCTTCTTTTCTTTTTTTTTACTTTCTCTTACGCAGGAAGAGGATTATTATTATATAACTGGGTGCTTATGGCGTGGGATCTAAGGCTGTGTGGCTTTTATCCCCCCAATTTATCCCTCTAATTAATCTCCCCGGCATTCTACCGGTTTGTGTACAGTATCCAAAAATATCTTTCAGCTTCAACCCCCCTAGTCCTGCAAGAGTGATGCCCTCTCAAATGTGCGAAACCTAGTACCAGTGAAACGGGCTCATTGACATAAATAGTGATACACCGTTTCCCTAACTCCATCATCATAGTTTTGACATATGGAACTAGACGCCCTCCCTATATTATGCAAATGACTAGACGCCCAAGTGTGTCCAGTCACTACGCCCACCAAGGTCCTCAGTCCTATCCTACTAAGGGACAGGAAGTAGTCTGTAACCCCCTGCTTAGTTCCTTTTGATAAATCTTTTAGCCTGGAGGCATCCCTGGGTGTCCTCCCAACATTTCTCCAAAACTCTTGTCTCCCAAAAATCTAATCTGACTATCACAGAACCTCTTAGTGAGGCAGGGCAAGGTCTGGCTGGCTTGGGATCATAAAAAGTTAAGGAGGCTAGCCAGCCGATCCACTCTCTCATTGCCGAATCGAGGAAGAGGAAGCGTTGCTTCCGTGTCAGATTTTTCGAAATAGCCTTTTAACCGGAAATATCCTGGTTCCTTGAGTAGGGAATGGTGTGTGTGAACAAAATATTTCAAAAATGAAACTCCACGATTTCCTTTCAACGGCACAAATGTTGTAAACCTTCACTTTTATTTCGATTGGGTGGTGGGGGATATGGGGGATATTTTTAGATGGTTCTATGGAATCTGTAATATTATTTGGATTTTTCCATGTCATTGGCTCTATCTTCAGGGTTGCATTCTCCTCAACTACTATCTGGTTGGGTAGGTAACGGCGCCCCACCACCTCTCTACATTTATTGCTAGGACTTAGATAAAAAAAAAAAGGTTAAAACAAAAATTTGTCAGTTTTATCCTCTCTGCATACTGCAGTAAGAGAAAGTCGTGTGAGTGTTTCACACCAGGAGAATGATAACTAAATAATCCTATAATATAGCCCCATAATGTTCATATATTTTCTCTCACCGCAAATAGCCTTGAGTTGTGGGAGTTTATGGGTAGATAGATAAGGCCGGACTCTCTCACGGGCATTATCAACCATATTTTTTTCACGTTATTAGTTCACCTGAATACTGTCACACAGCGCCAGTTCCCCCTATCTTTATCCTAGTTTTAAGGTATATATTTTTTTGATAACGATGTTTAAACTAGAGTGTTTGTGTGAGAATGTAAACAATACTGTCTGGTCTTAATATTTATTTATATGTCTTAGGACATTTTTTTATTAAGTCTATTGTTTGTTTATAACTAACTGACCAGAAATGTGGAATTATACTGTACTTAACTCTCTGTCTTTCTTATTTATTTATTTTTTTTAACACTTTTTGCCTCCATATAATTACGGTAGTTAAAACATGTACAGTAATGTATCCTTAGAAAAGTTCAAGGTACCTTGGAAGACACAAAGAAAATTTAGTTTATTTGCACAGTGACACTAATTATGTGAATCTAAAAGAAAATTGTTTAAACAAAAAAAAAAAAGTTATGTTCTGTAATATAATAAAGTTAGGCTTGATAAAATAATAATATTTCATTAAATTTAATTTCTCTTAGCTTCTCTTTTTGCTTTCTCTTACTCTCCTAGATTGACCCTCCTTATCGCGTCAAATTTTCGAAATTAAGAATTTCCGGAAGTATTCCGGAAAAAATATATAGAATTTGAAAAAAAATTGCAGGAAGCTCAATCTTGGTATACCTTTTAGGTCCACCGCCGGATGTGACACGACGATGGATTCTGTTAAAGTTCATCAAGCGGAAGTTCGATATTACTGAATAGTTAGTTTTTTTTTTCAGTTTTTCGCGATTTTCATCATTACAACTCCAACGATTTTCTTTAAACTTCGTGAATGACTCACATAAATACCTCTCACTTTTATTTGAAACATTTTTTACTTTCTCTTACTCCTACTAAGAGGAAGTGTTGTAATCGTGTCAAATTTTCGATTTCGAGTTTTCAACCGGAAATATCCGTTTTGAGGTCCCTTGAGTCCAAAAAAGTGGTTTTTAGCAAATGGTTTGTGAGTGTGGGTCACCGAAAGTACCCACTTTACTAGTTTTTTTTTTTTTTTACGATTTTCTTTAAACTTGTTATATCAGCTACACATACAAAGTGCTACAACTTTTATTTGAAACATTTCTCTGGGGAAAATTCATTTAAGGGCCTTTTGGGGGAGGGGGGGGTGAGGTTTCATCTAAAGTGCTATTTCAGTTTATTAGACAATTCTATCATCTAAATAATGTAATTAGAATTAAATATGTTGTTGAAATTCTGAGTTTGAAAAAATCGGATAACCGGAAGTGCGTTTGTTTACCACTTTACTAGATTTTTCCACGATTTTCTTAAAAATGGCTCCGACGATTTTTCTTGAAACTTCGTATAACAAACATCTACATCTTTTATTTAAAACATTTCTTTGGGCACTTTTAGGGGAGGGGTGGGGTTGTTTTTCTTAAAGTGCTATCATAGTTGATTATACAATTCTATTATCCAAACAAAATTAATTAGAAATAAATAGGTGCCAAAATTCCGAGTTTCAAGAAAATTAGTAAACCGTAAGTGCGCTTTTACTGAACATTTTTTTTTCAGTTTTCGATGAATTTCATTAAATTTGTACACAAACTATAAAATTTGTCAATTATAATTTTGAGAACTGGAATAAGTGAAAGTTGTGTGAGTGTTTCACACCAGATTTTTTTTTTTTTTTTCTGGGATCCTGCAGGTGTGGAAAATAATGCTTTAAAAAAAAAAATATGATTTCTCTCCTCGCCATACGTGTGTATAGCAAAACGCAAAAATGAAAAATCAATTCCAGGAACTTTGAAATTGGTAGTGAAATTCCTTTAAGGTTTCACAAGTGGAACCGATATAAAGATTTATAGTAACATTCATCAACCGGAAGTGTCACTTTATCGGAACTTAATCAATTTTGGGTGGGGCGGGAGGATTTTTAAGAAAACATCGTGCGCAGATGATTGTCTTTAAACTTGATGCATTCATCTCCTAGAGAATTGATTGCATGATGTTTTTGGGATTTATTTTTTTTTTTTGGAAACTTACCTATAAAGTGCTATTTCAGCTTAATGCATTGTTTTATCTTCTAAAAATTTATTGCAACTTTACTTTTATACTGCAACTAAAAATTTATATAAAAATCTTAACTTTCAAGATATTATTCCTGTATATTAGAATTGTGTGAAACTTGTTTAAAATCTATCTTATACCGAATAATTTTTTGATTTATTTCAAATTTTGTTTGTCTATTTTATGGGTACAAATGAAATCTGAATTATGCCGTTTTTCTGGTATCTTTTTTTCTTTGCTAAATGGCTCCCCCTCTTTTGTTTTCTTTACTCAACCCTTTGGAGGGCTAAAGTTTGTAAAGTAATAAAACCACACACATGTGTCCGTCGGTATTGACAAAGGAGAGTGGAATTTTCTTTCATATAAAAACAGGAAAAAAAATAGCCATATATAGTAAATATATGTGACTTTTAAAAGTGGGTCATAATTTTCTTATTGTCAAAAATAAAGTTTATATTAGCCCCCATTCATGTTTACACTGTATATATCTTTTAATTGTAAAATATTTTAATATACATAATATTTATTTATTTATTTATAAGATCGCTTTGTAATTTAGTATGGAATTATTCAGTCTATTGTTTAAATAGTTATTTGTAATGGATGATGTAATAACCAGTTAATAATAACGTAATTGTTGAATGATGTAGTCTGTTGAAAAAAAAAAACGTTATATTTATAAATAACGAGCAATACATGTGAATGAAATGGAGGGGAAAGATACTTTCCAAATAATAGACCCACTACACTATATATACTGTGGTCAAGTCTATTTCTGTATCCTTATTAATAATAATAAACATAACATTATGATTACAAATTTATTATATGTTTTTATTTTTTATACATTAAAATTAAAAGTTATATACGTATATGGGTATCAGTTAAATTAACTAATGTGTTGTTGAGAGTAATATTTTAAACATCACTTTTAGACATGGTTGATTAGTTCGTTCCTCTTTAGGTCTCCTCTTACTGTACATCCTTTTGTGTTCCCCTTCTTCTTGGACTAACTTTCTTAATTCTACCGGAAGTAACCTTTTGTCTCCGCTATTTTTTAATGTGGCGCTTGTTTTCTATACCTTTTTTTTTTATCTTCTTCATTGTTTTTTATCATGCTCTAGTATTCTTTTAAGTTTTAACTGATTTCTTTTTAAGAATTTCCGTTGTTACTTGTATTTTTTTTTTTTTTTTTTAATTTGTTCAAAATTAGCTTTTTTAAAAACATTTTTGTCCTTCAAAATTTGAAGTAATTGTAAAAGTAGAAAAAATTAAGTATATTTTTTTGTCTTATTTTTTTTTTGTGTAAGATAAGTTTGGTGCAATGCTGGAAATGAACGTTTCTGAGAAGCGCCCACGTACGAAAAACAGGTTTTAGCAATATCTCTCTCTCTCTCTCTCCATCACCAAAGGATTAATCAGAATAATTCCGGTATAAATGCTTTATCTGGAAGTGCAGCTCTTACTGATTAGCTCTTACTCTTACTTCTTTCTAGTAAGAATATTTTTCCACAGTCTTTCATTTTTCCAAATTTTCTCCCAAAAAAAATGCTTCGAACGAGTTTTTTTTTTAAATTTAGCATCATTTTAGAGATCTAAAACTTTCATTCGGAAACATTTTCAATCCAAGGAAAATTGTTTTGCGAAGGGTTCTGGTGGGGGGGCAGTCATTTCTTTTTATATTACTTTCTCTTAATCCTAGTAAGAGGAAGTATTGTATGGTCAAATTTTCGATATCGAGTTTTCACTGGAAATATCCGTTTTGAGGTCCCCTGAGTCCAAAAAAGTGGTTTTTTAGCAAATGGTGGTGTGTGGTGGTGTGTGTGTGTGGGTGTGTGTACACGTATGTGTATGTGAACAGCATAGCTCAAAAATGAAAAACCTAGAAAGTTGAAACTTGATATTCCGTTTAGGTGTCACCATGGCATCTGACAGTGGGTCATCTGTCAAAATTCCTCAACTGGAAGTACCACTTAACTAGTTGCTTTTTTTCCCACTTTTTTGCAATTCGCTGAAAAATGACTCTTGACGATTTTCTTTAAACTTTATGTATCAATTAATCTTACAAAAAAATCTACAACTTATATTTGAATCATTTCTTCATTTAAGTGCACTTTTTGGGGGGAGAGGTGGGGGTTAGGTTTTCCGATAAAGTGCTATTTCAGTTTACTACATCTAAATAATATTAATTAGAATTTAAGGTGTTGCTGAAATTCCAAGTTTGAAAAAATCGATGACCGGAAGTGCGTTTTTACTGAACAGTAAAAATTATATTAAACTTGCTACTCAACGACGAATTTCATTAAATTTCCTACTCAAAACTATAATGTGAGTGTTTCACACCAGATTTTTGTACGATTTCTATTATATTTATAATTAACGGTAATCAAATATCAAATGTATTTATAATTAAGGGCCAAAAAAAAAAAAAATCCAAAGTTGAAAGATTGTCGTTGTTTAAAGATGTTGGAAGAATTTAGAAAATTCGCTACCATGGCAACACTTTCTTTTACAGCAGCAGGAGAAAGTAAAATTCTTTTTTTTTTCTTCTTTTTTTTTTTTAAATTTATATTCAATTAAATCCATGAGAATTGCAGTAAGGGAAAGTTCTAGTGAGGTTTAATGTTTTTTTTTTTTTAAATTGACATTTCTCAAGTTTTTTGCATATTTTTCTTCATAACTTCATGTCTACCCTTAATTAAGAAGATCTACAATAAGAGTAGAGTTATGAGAGAGGCATTCAGCTATTTTACTTATTTTTTATTTCATAGTTTTTTTCTTTATAATTCCATCAATTAAAAAGAAAGAAAAAGAGAAAACTGTTTTCCTAGTTATAAACATTTCATTATCTTCTATTTATTTTTATCTAACGGTGTCTTTATTATTTATAATGTAAACATAATAAAAAATGGTTCAAATTAGCAATCATTCTTTTGAATAACTTGTTGTTCTGGCCGGCGGAAGTGATTCGCATGGTTGATAAGAAGAAATATCCAATGATATGTCTCAAATAATTGTAAATAATTACGTGTTTTTTTTTTTGTTTTTGTTTATATTTCTTGATTTATATTGTATACAATGCTAAATTTGTTTTTAATTGCCTCCTCTTCTTGCAAGAATGTTTTTTCTTGAAAGGTGACCCCATTGTTGGTTCACTTGTTTTATTTTATTTTATCTTTTTTTACCTAAATGATTCCTACAATTCAGGTGTACCTTTTTAAGGACACATTTTTTTTTTACGTTGGCTATTTTTTAAAACAAAATTTAAAAACATTATATCTCCTGCACCATTATTTCTCAACATTATTTCTTCCTCTTACTCCTTACTAAGGGGAGCAAGTATTACGATCGTGTGCAAGTATCAAAATTGAGTTTTCACCGGAAATAATTCGTCTAGAGTATGAATTCGCAGGAAATTGATACTTGGTCTTCCGTTTCTTGGTATTTCAAATTGTTTCAGACAAAATCCACCATCCAGAAGTGCTGCTGTGCTGATTGTTTTTTTTTTCTAATATATTTTTATATATATATTACTCTCACTTACTCCTAGTAAGAGGATGTATTGTAATCTTGTCAAATTTTCGATATCGAGTTTTCACCGGAAATATCCGTTTTGAGGATTCCTGAGTCCAAAACAGTGGTTTTTAGCAAATGGTGTGTGTGGGGGACAGTGGTTTTTAGCAAATGGTGTGTGTGGGGAAGGGGTACGTATGTGTATGTGAACAGCATAGCTCATAAATGAAAAACCGTAGAAAGTTTTTTACGTTTTTCTCAAAGATGTCTCCGACGATTTTCTTACAACTTCCTATACAAACTAAACATAAAAAGATCGACAACTTTTATTTTAAAACATTTCTCTGGGAAAGTTCACTTAAGGGCACTTTTGGAGTAGGGGTGGGGTTATGTTTTTCTCTAAAGTGCTATTACAGTTGATTATACAATGCTAACATCCAAACAAAATTAATTAGAAATAAATAGATGGTCATAATTCCGAGTTTCAAGAAAATTAGTAAACCGGAAGTGCGCTTTTACTGAATATTTTTTTTTTCAGTTTTTTTTGACGAATTTCATTAAATTTGGTACACATACTATAAAATTTGTCGCATTATAATTTTGAGAACTGGAGTAAGAGAAAGTTGTGTGAGTGTTTCACAACAGATTTTTACTTTTTGCAATTACGCTACTTGTTTGACCGATTTTTGTACCAATTATCTCCTCCAGTAGAAGGGAGGAGGGAGGGAGGACAGTAGCCACTTCTTCAAGGATCTTGGGGACGATGTAAATATCTCAGCCCTATAGTATACCAATAATAACCACTTTCACTGGTTATATCATTCTTACTGCATGCTTAGAGATTGTGGAGAGAGGTGGTTGTTGATGTACAATTACTTTGGGTTTAACCCACTCATAGGAAAGTACCAGAAAATTAAAAACTGGATTTTAACACAAAAATCAGGATAAGTAATTTCATTACTTAGATAAGATCGATATAACAATTTCTGGAAATTATTTTGTATATTTGATTCATTTGTACTTTCCCTTTCTTAATAGGTAAACTCAAATTTTCGAAATTGAGTTTTCACCGGAAATACATGTTTTGAGTTTCCTTAAGAGGTATCAAGAAACAAAAATCTGATGTGAAACTGTCACACTGCTTTCACTGACAATTGTGAATACAATTAGATATCAAAATGACATATTTTCTTTATACTTACATATTTTATTCATTTTTCCTGACATGTAGTTCCCAGGCAGTGAGAGAATGATTACATTTTAGTCCACAAGAGAGCGCACTATAATATTGAACAAAATACATTTGAAATTTAATGCCCCCCCCCCCTTAATACCAGATTGAAAAGGACGGAAACTAATAGACGATTTCGTATCCTTTCAAGACTCTTAGACAAACGATCTAAACTGACTTTAAAAAATAAGCTTACACTATACAAAACTTTACTACGACCAATATGGACTTACTGACTAGAGGTATGGGGCTCCACTAAGCATTCCAACGTTTACCGTATCCAATCCTTACAGTCCAAAAATTCCTACGAAAAAATTATCAATGCTCCTTATTATGTCTCTATTTGTGTCCGATCTAATAAAATCCAGTTATCAAAGATTCCATAACTCCTTGTCCCATCATCATAATTCTTTGGTTCAAACAACTTGCTAGTTAAAACTTGCCCGATAATCCATCCCGGGCGTTTGAAGCGTCTGTGGCCCCGTGACCTTTTAAATTCACTTCAACGCCATGAAGTAATAACCATTGGGTATTTTATTCACATATCATTCATGTCATGTAAAACATTCACCACATTTGCTTATTGTATCTATTGTACAGTTGCAAATAAATTATTGAAGGAGAAAAGAAAAAAAAAAAGAAGAAATTTAATGTCGCATATTCCTCAAAACCACCACATAAAATCCATTTTTTTCAGGATAAGGTTCCAAATAAAAGTTATAAAAATATAATATAGTTATACATAAATTTAATGATTATATTACTTTCTATTACTCCTGGTATAAGAGTACTATTCAGAGTAAGGGAATGTCGTATGAGTGTTTCTTGCCAGATTTCTTTTGCAGTTAGTATCTAGTTTAAAGGAAATCATTATAGTCGTTTTACAGAAAATTAAAAAAAAAAAAAATAGCAAAAAAATCAATTCTGAAGAGTCGCTGGGTTAACAGATTTTTTTTTTTAAATTTGGAATTCTACCAATACTTCTAATGTACAATAATGTTATATAGGTGGTAAGAACCGTACATAGTACTGATGTGATATTTTAGAGGAAAGCATAGCGGCGCTACTATTCACCCGACCCCCCCCCCCCCGAATACTCAATTGGTTCTTGGAAATTGTTTTCAAATAAAATAATATGACGAAAATCGTGAAAAATTTTACAACAAAATTCAGTAAATTCCCCACTTCCGGTTGAGGGATTTTGCCGGATGCTTTCGTGTCCAGATACTGTGTTAGTACCTGTAAATCAAATACTATGTTTTAGCTTCCTGCGACTTTTTTTTATTGTTGTTGTTGAGATATTTGGTTCACAAAACACACAAACACACACACACACACACACATATATATATATAGAACATTTACAGAAAAAAAAAATACATAAATACTTGAGGGATATCAAAACATCATGTATTCCGGTGAAAACACAATTTTGACACAATGGAAATTACTTCCTCTTTACGAGGAGTAAGAGAAAGTAAAATGTTTTTAGTGAATAAACTCTCTCTCTTTGCTCGCACGCATTTTTCTAAGGAAGAGCGAGAGAAAGAGATAACAAAATTTCTCAAAAAAGAGAAATCCCAGGTAGCTTAATAACCTTGATTTCGTTTAGGTATCCTTGATCAGGCATGAAAATTTGAGGCCTCATATTCATCAACCGGAGATGCTACTAGTTTACTAATTTGTTTTTCTTTCTTTCTTTTTTTACGATTTTTTTGAATAATTTCCTTGAAATAAGATTCCCTCACCAGGTAGGAGATAAGTAAACTGAACCTTTTAGAAAAAATATCGTCTTAAAAAAAAAAAAAAAAAAAAATCCAATCAGAAATGTGAGAATTGCAGTAAGAGAAAAAGTTGTGTGAGAGCATTTTCAAAACAGTATTTATGTTTTTACATACTGGAACTTTAATTTTTCTCTTTTGCCATTTTTAATAATTCACACAAATTAAATAATTCTGCCATATGTGCTTCAGTGACGACACTATTTGTTTTTATTTCAACAATATAATAGCACAGCTTTTTTTTTTTAATCACTTTTGTACCTGTATTATTCAAAATGTTACTATAGTTACAAATATAAAACTAGTTTTCATATAAAAATAGAAACTTCAGAAGTTCATGGTCTTATGTTAACTCGTTGGAGCGTTACAAACCACACTGCCCTCTGTTGGGTGTATTGACATCATAGATAATTTTTATCTTTTAGAATACAAAAAAAAGGAACAAGATAACGTTGAAGAACTCTATAGTTGAACTTTTTTTCAGCTTTGTTCCAAAATTGGCGTTGAATACTTGAATTGTGTTAAATAGAAGAGATATTTTGCAATCTTATTCTAATTATTAAGAATTTCTTTCTTAGTTAAAATTTTTTTTTATTGTACATATTCTAAATATTACTTCATAGCAACGTTCGAATTACTGAACCTCTTACTCTTAGTAAGAGGAGGAAGTATTGTGATCGTGTAAAGGTATCAAAATTGAGTTTTCACCGGAAATAATCCGTCTAGAGTATGAATTCGCAGGAAGTTGAAACTTGGTCTTCCGTTTCTTGGTATTTCAAATTGTTTCAGGCAAAATCTATCATTCAGAAGTGCAGGTGTGCTTGAATGTTTTTTTTTTCTTCAGTTTTTCATGGTATTGTTGGAATACGACTCCAGCGATTTTCTTTAAACTATGTATAGTATTAACACACATAAATACTTACCGCTATTTTTATTTGAAACATTTTCTTCAGAAACCTGATTTTTTTTTTTAGAGTTGTCGGGGAATAGTAGCGTTTAGCTTCCTATAAAGCACCAGTTGAGTACAATGTGTGGTTCTACCGCCTATGTAATATTAATTTACAATTAAAACATTTGTAGTACTTCAAATTTGAAGAAAATCGATTGGCCTGAAGTTGTTCTTTTACAGGATAGATTTTTGACTTCTTTTTTTTTTAATTTTCTTGAGGACGACTTTTAAGAAGGATATCAAACTTGGAATACTAAGTGCACAGATATAAGTCTATCACTTCCATTTGAAATATTTTACTAGAAAGCATTGTTCTTTGATGGTTTTTAGGGCGTCTTTAAATTTCAAATACATTTGTTTAAAGTTATTGACGCTCTCTTCTTTACTATAATATAATCAATTCCACTGCCTGCCTGATAGGTACTTGTTTCCCCTTCCATCACTATATTTATGTCCAGACGAACGTGTAAATTTTGAGTTTCAAGAAAATTGGACATAATTGTAGTTACAGTAGTAAGAGAACACCAGATTTTTTATTATAGTGTAATAAAAATTGAAATTTTAGTTTTATGGTTTTTATTGCTTCTGGTGGTCCCACCCTTTTTTTTTTCATTTATATTTCTTACAAACTAATTGTACGCTTAAGAATGGCGCTTACATAATGGCTACGTATAATGAAGACAAGTAACACGTGTTTACATACTCGATGTGTACACGTGTAGGCAGTAGTCTGCCGCAAGATAGATGGTTGCATTCTTTATTTCCATGTCATCTCCACTATTTCCAACGACCCCTTAAATCTTCCTCTCTATTAACAAGTAAACTTACAAATGAATTTTTTTTTTTTTTTTTGTTACTGCCAGTAAGAGAACAGATGGTGTGAAGCGTTATGTTGTTGTACTTGTAAGACTTGAATGAGGAATGTTGATGGAACGAGTATTAAAGCGGCACTCGGGTTGACTGGACGGTGTTAAACGATCGATTTTACAGATGATTGATTTTTTTTTGTCTTGAGTAGTGGTGGGATGGGGAAAGAAGGGTATAGAACTTCCTTCTGGTTAGCCCCCCACACCTATCTTGATGTGACGCCCTTCCTTTTAGCTGTTTATCTACTCTCTCTCACCCTTTTAAATTAGCTTAGGTCATCCGAGAAGAAGGGCTTCACATAAATGTGTATGAACAACATCTTTACACTATCAGTTTCCCACATTCCACTATACGGATTACATTACCAATTGAAACACACTATTCCCTACTTAGCTAATTTGTTAATTTAATCTCTCCCACTGATTTATATTATTTTTTTCTCAAACAGCTAATTACTATGCCAATAATTATTCCACTAAAATTAGTGACTAAATTGTCCTTTTAAATTCTTGAGATTAATTATAAAAAATAAAAGAGAAGAATTTTTAGTTAAAGATTTCCTAGGTTTGAACACTGTGAAATTACTAACTTACCTACATTGAATAATATTAAAGTCAAATAGAAATGCTTAAATTAAAATTTTGTTTTGATAATTTAAAATTAATTTAACAATAAATTAATAATAGAAAAAAACAATATAATTTTGCTTAACTTTAACCTACAATCTTTCTGAAGGTAATCTTTCACTTTTTAATGGTCAACCTTCTCTTTGAGGTAACCCTTAACATGTCTTAACAGGTTTCATAATAGTTTTAGCTTTTTTTTAGTATATCTTAAGTGAGAGTAATATAGGTGTTTTTTACCAGTCTCATTCAGTTGTAAACCTGGATTCGAGTGGAGGGAAAAAAATTGACACTACTCTTTTGTCAAATTGACGTCAAAATAGCGTTTAAATTAGTTGATATTTTAGTATTTTGCGGGCTATACTATTTAGTAATCTTTTATTGATTTCAAGAAATTATTTATTGCAAATCAAACTCCTTTTTTTTATCTTTCAAATTTTTCTTTTACTATATTTCATTTTATTTGAAATAATTGAGATAAATATCTTTGTTGAAGAAGGCACTATAACTAGAACGAAAATTTTTTACGCTGCTTTAGCCCAGTCTAACTATCTAAATCTGTGTGTATTTATGAATTCTTTACAATTTTCATTAATATTTACCCAAACTAGATGGCATTTTTGTTCAGTTGTTTTTAAACATTTGTAATATGCAAAATGAAGGTTAATTTTTTTTTTTTGCTCTGCTAGCCCAATTTCATTGCGATGTTGTTTTGTAAGGAATGGTGAAAGGAAAAAGAACTTTGCAATACCTCATCATCATCGTCTATAGTTGGATTATTGAGAAATTTTTATAGATCGATAAAATTTCATAAGATAAAATTTTTATCTCCATAAAAACTTTAATTTACTTTCTCTTACTTCGATCGTGTCAGATTTCCGAAACTTGAGGTTTCTTCTGAAATAAACGTTTTGAGCTCCATTGACGATTAAAGAAATTTGTTTAGCCTATGAATTTTCTCTCTCTGTCTCTCTAGTTATAATTACATAAATAAAATAAATATATATTCGAGAAAGCTAAAACTTGTTATTCTATTTACGTATTGAACAATAGACTTGTTACGAATGTTTCGAGACCACATTTTATTAACTGGAAGTGCAGATTTCTTTAAAAAGTGGCTCCAATTTATTTTTTTTTTAATTTCCTATACTCTCTACATACATACTACTGCAGAGATGTTAGGCTGCTCTCTACATGCCAGATACTTTCCTCTTCGCATTATGTGGTGGGAGTTAAGGAAATTATAAACATTTAGTAAAAAATCCGATTTTAAAGTATCTGTGAAAATCTTTTTGTCAACAGAACTGTGAAATGTGTGAGTTTTTCTTACTATATTATTTTATAAACTATGTCACTTTCACTTTTAAAATTTCCTGAATCCCCTAACAGATGAAACATATAGTCTACGTTTTAAAATATGGTCTATCGTGAATACGTAAATAAAATGTATTCCAATTATGCTTATATAACTTTCTGTTTTTTTTTACAATTTTACCGCTTTAAGTGTCTGGCATTAAAACGTTAATATTAGCTCGTTCTTAATTAACTAATTAACTATACTACACAAGCTGTATAACCTTAATAACAAGAGATTTAATTACACATTAATTATAAGAGATGAAGTGTCTATCCTGCAGAAAGATTAATGTCTTTCAGGAATATCATGTCTGTACATTTGGTAATGATTTTTCTCTTAGTACTATTTTTCCTGGCGTGATCCCTTTCTCAGGATTGTTTTATTGTAGTAGTCCAGTTGGACACCAATGGTTCCTGTCTGTTAATTCCTTCACCATGCATTTCCCCCACTACACCGTCTATTATCTTTGCGGTCTTTAATTTCTTCTTGCTTTTATAATCTCATTTGTACAGCCCTGGTTTTCCGAATGCACTGTTTCCAAAAATTCATGTCTATGGCATTCACCATTGATCTTGAAACTGTCATTTTTATTCAGGGCTCTGATCTGTACTTTGCAGAAGGCAAATTTCTCCCGAGGCAATCCTCTATTCCATAAAACGAGATAAAGAGCCCTTGTTGCCTTTCCTTGCTTAAACAGTTCTCTTTTTAACTTCCACCTTGGAGCTACCGTCTCTGTTGACTACTGATCCGAGGTATTTAATGACTTATACTCTTTTACAGTGGGGATCTTATTTACCTCCAGGTAAATCGGTCCCGTTGTCTCCAACCGCTAAATACTTAGTCTTTGCAAAATTAATTTTCAGACCCCGTTTGAGATATCATTCTTCCAATTTACGCACAATGCTTAATATTAGTATTTGATATACAATATTGTGTATTTCAAAATTTAGTGGTCTATCAGGCCTTGATAGGATAGTAGATGTAATAAATTAACTTGAATTAATCTAATGAATTAACGGTGAGATTAAGCTTGTTACAATTATTTTCTTTTACAAATTATCTAGTGTAGACTGAAACTTCCGGTAATTAATACTTGCGGTTTAATTGGTCGAAAAACAAAGATTTGAATACCGTTAACTTTTTTTTTTGTAAAATGATAGCTTTCTACAAGTAAAGTTTACTAAATAATTGAAAGAAATGAAGTATTAACTAAGATTAGATAGAATATTATTTATAATTGGAAATCTTAAGCTAAATTTTGGTTACATTACAAATCATTATTGAATATCAGTCTTCTTCTTCTTCTTCTAGACATTAGGGGATTCTGTCTTGGTAATGGGAAAGTTGGGAAATTATGTCCTTGAGTTTTGGTAAGCCTTGCTTGCTTCCTCCATTGAACTTCATTTTGGACAAATGTTGTTAAGATGTGATGTTACTACGCGATTTAATTAATTTAACCTTCCTTCAGCCAATTATCGGCCAAGAAGCTGTCAGACTTGCAGACTTCATCTTTTGACAGTGTCTCTATTCAATTATTATTTGGGCCTCCTTGAGCCGGACATTACCTACCTATGTAAAAGTTGATTCAATTACTGTCATCTTAACTTTGCTCTTCAATCATTTTGTAATTTATGAATGCCACGCCCGTCGTTTTCTTTTTGCTTTCATTTTGGAAAGCTCTTTAGCATTATTTTCAACATTCACATAATAAATTAGCGCCTTAATTAATTAAAAAAAAAAAATTATTTAATGAAGTGGAATTTTTCTAGTGATTATCAAATAACAAGAAACTCTTGATGATTCTAATGTTAAAAATAAAAAATAAAATCTACTTGCCAATGAAACAATGCACTAACAATGGGAATCTGCTTCACCTCTGATGCTCTACATACTTCAGCAGCAGTTCTAATCGTGATGCTCTTAATAAGTTATATATCCATTAGAACAATGACATTTCAGCATCCTTCTAGTGTACTGTTAATTGCCCTACTAATTACTCCAATAGAGTTATTATTATTTTTATTATTAATTTTTTTTTTTAAATCATATTTTATTGAGTAAGATAAACTAAATAAGATAAGAAAAATAAATAATACTCTCTCGTGATATTATTATTTTTCTTCTTTAAATAATAATGAGAGCATTTAATTATTATACGTTCACCTGGAGTAATTAATCAAGTTTATGTAATTAATATTGATTTAATACTTAGAAATTTCATTATTATTTAAACAAAAGCATGGCCTCGTTCTGTTGATTTGTTTATGATTGTAATTTAAAAAAAAAAGCCATATTTGCAACACTATATTTATGCTGCTCTGATTCAAGTCGGACTTCTTTTAGAATTTTAGGCTATCATAGTTTTCATATGGTCTGTAAAAAATAGGTATGGAGAAATTCAAGAATTCAAGAGCATACTGATCAGTAGGAGAAGTTATAATCAAGTATTGCTCTTGTTTGGGTACCCACCATTCAGGGATATAAGGAGGCAACAGCATGCCGACCAGTCGTCTTGTTTTCACGATATTTTATTAGGCCCTACCCACTGTTGCATCATTTCAATATACCTTCAAAATGCTACAATTAGATATAGATGCGAAACAAATTTCATCGAAAAGGTCATAAATAAGCGAAAAATGTCTTCAATTGTAGTTCACCTAACTTCACTATAAATCAGTATTTATGCTGCTCTGATTAAAGTCGGCTCCTTAAAAAATCTTAAACAATGATCAAATTTAGAGTATTCGCGGGGAATTAGTTGCTGAATATTTATGCAGTTCTTAGTAAGGTGTTCCACAGTTCTCATTTAGTCACCTAAAAAGGTCTGGAGAACTTTTAGAACATACTGAAAATCAAACTTGATATTCTGATTAAATAGCATGCAACAAAAAAAGTTTCGGTCAGAATTCGTCAACCGGAAGTGATCATTTATTGAAAAGTTTTGTTTTTTTTCTCGATCGTAGTTTTTGCGATTTCTCGAAAATGTCTCGAAACTTTAACTTTGAGTATAACTTGTACGGATAATTAAACCAATCACAATTTTTCACGGCAAAAAATTACTTTTAGATAGTTCTGAGGAATGTGTAGCGTTAAATTTAAAAAGTTATATGGGATTGATTGAGTGTTAATAATATTGTAAATAACAGCAGTAAGAGAAAGTAGGTGTGAGTAATTCACACCAGTTTTTTTTTACTTTCTCTTTTAAATTGGATTAAAAGGGAAGGGATTAGCTCAGTGGTAGGGTGCTGGACTAGCACCCCGGAGGTCCCTGGTTCAAATCCAGCTGCGCTGCCCTTAGATTTTCTCTTCCTAGAAGCCTTTACACTTCACTATCCAGTGAGGAGTTTACTGGGAAGACTCCGAGTACACAATAGATGTTTTAGGTCGCAGTGTATATCCCGTTTAAAAAAATAAATTGAATTCAAAGATAATAAATTGGTATTTGATTACGCCAAGCAGAGATGTATTGCGGTACTGCATTCGATTCCCGGGTCCTGGCCTTGGATATTATTTGATGTGTTAATATGGGGAATATACAGGAAAGTTGTTTGCTATCCCCTGATCCCTGATCCCCCTGATCGGTAGTTGGACGAAAAGCCGCCTGTATAAAAATATATAGGCATTAGTTTACTTTTACTTGTTGCTTAATTGATATTTGATTAAGAAGTGATTGGTAACTGTTTATAAATTTACTGTCCAAAAACAAGTTCTATTTATATTCTTTAATATGTTCATTTATATATTCAGTTCAGTACTACATTATAAATATACATTTGAATAATTATTATATTTGCGTTGTAATAAATTAATATGTAATTTGTCATATAGATGTAGTACTACCCGCATTTCATTTACATTATAACTATTTTTGTTTAATTATATTCATAAATAATTATAATATTGTATCGGATAAGGGTACAAGGTGTATTTTTTTTTTTTTTTTACAAAGTTCTCGTGAATCATGACGCTGTTAGTACAGTCATAGTTTATTTAGAAAAAAATTACTTTGAGAAAGTTCTTTCATTTAGTTGGAAATAGAATTATAATTTATAATAATTGACAATGATCTTTAGTATGATGAAAAACCAGAGATGTAAAACAGGATTTCTATGATTGAATTTGATGAGAGAAGGAATAACAGGTGGCGTTCGTGGCGAGATGTTTTGGGACAGTTAGTTCCCACAGAATGACTTTTCTACATAATCTCTCCCCCCGCTACTCGGTATTTACTATACATCTCTAAATCCAGAGATTTTGGATCATGTGAATGTATGTTTGTTGGTGTGTTTGTGTGTGCGTGCGAGAGAGAGAATGTAATTAAGAGAAAGAGGAGGGACACGAACGGAAGTACACCGGCCTTTACCGTTTTGGCCAATCTTACTATTTCTTTCTTTATATATATATATATATATATATGTTGTCTGTTTTTGTCTCAATTTGTTGTCAACTTACAGGAAGTATACGGTAATTGTTCTCTGTGTTACTGTTTTACCTGATCAATAGTGTGTAAAGTAATGTATCCAATTTACATGCACTTAATACTGTAACCCACTTTTTAGAAATTGAAAAGAATTGTTGTATTCTCTCTTTGTTTTTTAACTCTATTATCTAAATGTTGCCCTTATTCCACCTAGTTTTGTAATGTATTACATTCATGTGAAATATGTAATAGCGAATTCTATCAGATATAATTTTTTTCGGATTGGAAACAGATGTATATTAATTAATTTATTAAGTTTATTAATTTTATATCTGAACAGTAAATTTAATGGGGATATTTTCTTAAAAATCTATATTTGGTAGCAGCCTTTAATGTGTAAATATTTGACGTGTATTTTACATTACATATTATATATTTAACAGATGTATATTGGTGCAGAGAGGGGAATAGCTAATTGGTTAGCGTACTGCGGAGGACCCGGGTTCGCGTCCAGGTGTGTTGCCCTTAGATTTTTTTTCCTACGAGCCTGTACAGCTCACTGTGTTGTCTGTAACGAGAGAACATTGTCTGCACTCAGAAGGCTCTGGGCGCCAATGACCATAGATGTTGACGCGCCTTAAATAAATAAATAAAAAAAATTAATGCAGGAAGTATATTATCTTTATTTAAGAATGAAAGAATAATTATAATAACACAATTAAATGATAGTTTCTATAATTAAACATATTTCCTCTTCTGCTTTTCAATTTTCCACTTCATTGCTTCCCCTTCTTATTATTATTTTTTTGTCTTTTTAAATATTAAATCGTAATTTTCTAGAAAGATAATTATGTAAAAAAGTGTTCAGTAACTTTAATAATATTGAACCAGTGACCAATACGTTGATTTTGTTATATTATATTTTCATGAAAAATTACACTTCCTTTAAAATTCAGATAATTAGATCCATTTAGGATTCATTGTTTCTTGCGTGCTAGAAAAGAGGATTATAAAATGATGACACTGTTATATTAACAATCCTTTATATTGATGACAGTAGCTGTGGTTTCTATAATGTTTGACCTACTCTTACTGCTTGCTGTAAACAGAAGCTTTTTTTGGGAGGCACAGTGCACTGCTACCACGATAGAGGGTCTATTTTTGCCCCGTCTCCTGATACCAGGATGGGGCAGGATGTGTTATGAACAAAAATATCACAAAAACAAAATGTAGCAGGATATTCAAACTTTATGTTCCATTTAGAATTCCATGGACTCCTAAACAAAGATTTCAGTCCAAACACGTCAACTAGTAGAGCAACTGAACCGGTTTTTCATAATATGTTATCAATATTGAAACAATTTTCTAAGGGGATTCTGGGAGAAGTAAGACAGTTGTGTGGCTTTCTCTGTTCACTTTACAGAAATACAGTTTCCCACTAATTGGGAAGTAATGGAACTTAAATAAGTAGTAAAAGTTCCGATTTTGATGAAAATTTGACTGACAGAACTGTGGAAACAGTAAATTTTCGAAAGGGTCACCGGAAATACATGTTTTGAAGTCCTCGGAATACAAAAAAAAGTTTTTAGCGAATGATACTCGTATATATAAAACGAAACATTCTAGCAAGCTCAAACCTGGTATGCCGTTTTGATACCATCACGCATCTGAGGTTTCTGGAAAAATCCTATCAAGTATGGCTTTACTGAATGATTTTTTTTTTTTCCACTTTTTCTCGAAAGCCTCGTTAACAATTTTCTTTAATCTTCGTTTACTGCCTACAGATATAAATTATCTATCACTTTTATTTGAAAAATTTTCTCGGAAAAATGGATTTTTTTTTAGTGATTCTGGGGGGGGGGGGGCAGTGCAATATCTTTCCTCTGTATCTATAGTACCACTTCAGTAAAATGTAAGATTTTCAGAAATCCAAATTTGAAGAGAAAATCGGCTAGTGCTGCGACTTTACGGAAATAAGATTTTGTGTTTTTTTTTTTTTTTTGTTGGTATTTTCTCAAAAACGGCCGCAACGACTTTTCTTTAAACTAGGAACGTTCGCTTCACGCATAAATAAAAACGTATCACTTTTATTTTGAAAAATTTGTTCCCCCCCAATAAAAAAATTATAGAGGAGTTTAGCGGATATGTCAGTTAGTTTAATTTTAAATTTGCACAAACTTTGTTGGTTACAGACATCGGGCGCTATCGTGTGAGTTTTCATACAATTTTATTTAATTTTAAAACCTGACCTACTTTTTCTTTTATAGATAAAAGTAGGAGGAGGTATTTTCATAACAATATCGAGGAAAAATAGTTGGACAACACTTGTATACTCCAATCACTTCTACAGAATTATATACAAATAACCTCTCACAATTAAAAATCAACCATTCTGTTCTCTTTGTATTAAAAGTTTGTAAAAAATAAAATTCTAGAAGGAATTTCGCATTAAATATACACGGTTCATTTAATTTGAATTAAAGTACTAATAAAGTTCAAGAGTAATAAACATTTTTTAATTAGTATGTTTAACTTTTAGTTAGTGTTAGAAACTGGTCTGCGTTTTTGTTCTCCAACCAACTTAATTGAAATCCATTTAGATTCTACTTTTAAAACATATACACTGGTTACTAACTTATCTGGTTGATAACTAATGTAGATTAGACGGCTAATTATATATATAAAATTATAGCTAAAATAAGCTTGGGAGCTTCACTAAGTACTAACATAAAGTACTGGGTACTTGTAAGAGTGCACTTAGTACTTAATCGGGGAATTCATTGGAACTTGTTATCAATGTAATGGCGCATGTTATTTATGAAAGATGTTTTTTTTTCCTTCTCTTTCTTCTGTTATTAATGTTAGAGTTTGTTAATCAGCCTTTATCAGTTATTGTTCAAGACTTAAAGTAGAATGTTCTGGGAATTTATGTAAAATTTCCTAGACTTTTGACTGTTTTTTTTATAAGTTTCTAATCTATAGCACAAACGCAATACCATCAGATTTTGCAGCTACATCCATAAACTCCCCTGTGAATTCCTTGAGAGTATTACCTCTTTCTCAAATATGCTGAACCTAGTATTGGTGAAACAGGGACACTGACCTTGGTAGTGGTACACCGTTTCTCTTCGTCACAATTCTGACACAAAAGACTAGACGTCCTGACTATTTTGTGTAAATGGCTGACCACCCAAGCGTATCCAATCAGTACATCTACCAGGAAACTCAGTTGTATCCTACTTTGGAAGTGAAGACAACTTGTCTTATACTTTTTATAAATCTTTTAGCCTGGAGGCACCCTGGCACCGTGTCTTTCCAATGCTTTTGCAATTCCCTATACCTCCATTCCTTATTGTAAAATAGTCACCTGATTTCCCCGGTTGCAAAATAGCTTGTTGACGGCTACTGCTGGCTGGGAACTGCAAAACGATAATGAGGATCCTACCTTAGCCTTAACTCGTCTTAGCCTTTCATCGCCTTCCATCCATACCAGCATGTCCGGATACCTAAAAGAGCCCTACTCTCCTCTTCTGAGCGAGGCAATTAAGTCTTCTCCTACATTCACCCATTAATTTAGAATCCAACTCAGCATATTCAAAGCCTTTAGTGCAGCTTGGCTATCTGAAACTATCCTCACTGCAGATACTCTTCTCCTAAAATAAACTTCTTTCTGCCATTTTTCCATCATGCAGCAGCATTCAATGATACCAATGTCAGCCTAGAAAACAATAGCCATTTCTAAGTACTTGTTTACCATATATTATAGCCCCCTTCACCTTAAAAAAAATTAAAAAATAAAAGGGTCAAAACTACAATGCAAATGCAGTAAACTTGCATGCAGAGCTCATAATCCATTGTGTGGCCAAACACTTTCAGAGGAATTTCCCGCTTTAGCTCTGATACAAGCCGTTCTTGTTTTGATTCTGGATGGGACCATAAATATGGCCCTCAATAAAAAAAAAAAATAGCTTTCATGGAGTGCGTTAAGAAGGTTGTTCATCAATTTATTAGGGTAATCAGTAGCTGTTTCGTTCATCCAAAATAGTATATTAACAATTAGAGAAAGTTATAATATTTATAATATCAACGGCTTTTTATATTTAAGAAAACTGTTATTTACAATGCAGAAAATTATATTACCAGTTCCGTATTAATACTTGCTCATATATTTAAAAAAAGGAAAAAATATTGGAATTTATAATAGATATATAATTTAAAATTATAATTTTTTGAACCGGTTTTCTATGATCATGTAATATACAATATATATAATGTGAATCTACATAAACTATTACAAGTCCTTAAAGTCATATATATATATTTTAATTTTTTTTTTAAATTAATTACAATTAGGTTTATTGAAAATAGAATAATTTATAATTCACATAATTTGTTGATTCTTTTGTTCAATTTTGAGAAGTAGATATTGAATTATTCTAGTGATTATTGGTAACAGGAAAACTTTTCCATTTCCTTTTTATCTCGGGACGTTTCGATCTATAAAGGGATCACCATCATATCTGCAAAAAAAAGTTTATTTGCTTACCAAACGGTTACATAACTCGGCATTTAATTGACAAGGATAAAAAGAACATGAGAGAGAGAGAGACAGTCGTACGACTTGAAAAACAAACAAACACAAATACATCTTTAGCCAAACAGAAAATAATCACATATATTTGATTTCCAAAATTTTACAACACTAAACGCAGACAGAAATTACCAACAGATTCAATAAAGTGGCTCTTTATATAAACACGTATTTTGAAACAAAATTTAATCTGCAGAGATGAAGCTGCAGTTT